>JACXGI010021243.1:0-10325 GCA_016801175.1 Esox masquinongy | reverse complement strand
TTTCCTTCCCTTCGCCTCTCTATTAATGTGCTTGGACGCAGAGCTCTGTGAACAGCCAGCCTCTTTAGCTATGACCTTTTGTGTCTTGCCCTCCTTGTGCAAGGTGTCAGTGGTCGTCTTTTGGACAGCTGTCAAGTCAGCAGTCTTCCCCATGATTGTGTTGCCTACAGAACTAGACTGAGAGACCATTTAAAGGCCTATGCAGGTGTTTTGGGTTAATTAGCTGATTAGAGTGTGGCACCAGGTGTCTTCAATATTGAACCTTTTCACAATATTCTAATTTGCTGAGATACTGAATTTGGGGTTTTCATTGGTTGTCAGTTATAATCATCAAAATTAAAAGAAATAAACACTTGAAATATATCAGTCTGTGTGGAATGAATGTATATATTATACAAGTTTCACTTTTTGAATGGAATTACTGAAATAAATCAACTTTTCATTGATATTCTAATTTTATGACCAGCACCTGTATATTGTAATCAGATTACAGATACTTTTGAAAAAAGGTATGATTACTTTTGGATTACTTCAATTGAAAAAGAATAGGTGCGCGAAATAATTATGACACCCCGTTGTATGTTTGAGTTTATTATTTAATGTTATAAAAACATCGTTATTTGAACCAAAATATGAATTGCGCGCCTCAGTCGTGCGCGCAAAGGTGGACGCGCATAACCAGTTTAGTGACGGAGGAAGCGCTAGTTTAAATTTGTCCGGTTTTGGTTGGTTGGATTGCTGGTAAAAACAGAGTATATCTTCGATAATATTAGCCGAGTCATATAAAATGTTATTTAGTTATCTACTCGATGCATCATTCTCAGAACAATGATAGGCAATAGACCTACCTGGTGTTATATCTTTTAAAAAGGTTTTTTTGTCAAATGCACCGAACAACACAGCCAGGATGAGTTGCACCGAAGAACTTTTACAGGAATTATTTAATAGATTAGGCAACTATTTGTTAGATAGCTGTAACATTGCGCTGCCTTCAAGATAAAACATTATATGGAATTTACCACGACATTTGAGGAGAAAAGGTGTGGTGTGAAGCACTCTGCCAAAGGATGATTATTTGCATTTGACGCGGCCACAACAACTCCGTCCATACAGGTAGGTCATGTGATTCTGCTTGCTTTGCATCTCTGAAAATTGTGTTCATTGGTTATCATTGGCTGCTGACGTCATTTACTTTAAGCTAAGAGTGCAGGTTTATAATCACAGTTTATTTCTTTCATTTGCGTTTTGAAAATCCATCACTGGGGGCCATAATAATCGCAGGTTATGTTCGCGCGGGGTAAATCTTATTTCTATGCGGGTGTCCACGATTGCAAACGTGCATTCGCGTGCCGGGGGTTTCTGCAACATTTTGACAATGTTGGTTGTGGAACAAATCATCAGACTACTGCAGATTTAGTTTATGCGCGAAAAGCTACGGATATCTTAATTTTTATATACAACAATGTCAATACCCTTTTCGAGTAATTGCCATTTATTTTTCAACAATGTTTTGAAGAAATTAAAAACATGAATAAAACACAAATAACAGAACAGGCTTAAGCATCTTTAGATTTTGGATTATGTTCAGATAGAAAGTCAGATTCTGGAAGATCGAGGTTTATTGGATTAATTGGAATGACTGAATATCTGACAGACCTTTAGCTTGTAATGTAGAGATGTAACCCAATCATATTGAAGTAAAAAGCAATGGTTTAGAAACCCATTTCCAAAGGCACTGTAGCCTACACAACCCATAAGGTAAAATGCAAATTCCGTTTTTGGCCAGCTATGTAAACTCTAACATTGATTGATCCCGCAAAGGGTGTTCAGTTGGTTATAGGCTATTCCTATTTGTTTTTCAATGCCTCTTAATATGAAAGTAATCAGATTACGTTACTGAGTTTGAGTAATCAAAAAGTTAGGTTACTGATTACAAATGTGGACAGGTAACTTGTAACTGTAAGTGTGTGTGTGTGTGTGTTCAGTACCTTTTAGCTGGGTGTTTTCAGCAGGAGGCTGAGACCAGAACACAGTGCCACTCTTTACCCAGCAGGACTATGTGTCACTCATCAGTCCTCAGATATCAGTTATTACCGTTTCCTTCATAATTGCTTCTTGCTGTTGTTTTCAGGAAATGGCTAGAGGAGCACCTGTACAGAACCACAACACAACATACCACTGATTCCACTCTAACACTTGTTTCAAATATTTTTTGTTAAACTTACTTAAAATGGAGGTTCACAGGTCGCTAAAAAAAGTAGTGCATCGATGAGTTCAGAACATTTTAGAAAAATACAGCAAAAAAATTAAATAAATGAAACTATTATGAAAAAGAAAGAGACTGTACACATAGTGAAGTGACAAAAACCAGAAGAAAGGTCAACAGTAAGAGGTGACTCCAGGATGCTGGCCTTCTAGACAGAGTTGCAAAGAACAAACCAAATCTCGACTTGCCAATAAAAAGGAAAGATTAAGATGGGCAAAAGACTACATGGTTTCATGTTCGCTAGATGGCCATCAACGAGTCTCTGAAATATGGCAATGCATCTAACGTAAATAGATAGCTAAACCAATCAAAACGTCATCTGGGCTGTTTACTTTGTTTATTCTGTGTTCCGTAGTTATGGAAAGGGCCCATCAACTTTAACCCCATTTGAAAAGAAAGTCTGTGTTCATTCTTCCAGCATCAACGGTTGGAGGTGACACTGCTTCAGACTGTCCAGTATGCTCGTAGTTAATAATGACAATGTCAGATCCTAATGGGGAACCAATAAACAACTTACTGCCGATAGGTGGCGTTAAGTTGCGTAGGGCACCTTTAATGAAGCTGCCAGCTGAGGACCTGTGAGGCGTCTGTTTCTCAAATTAGACACTTTAATGAATGTGTTCTCTTGCTCAGTTGTGCACCGGGGCCTCCCACTCCTCTTGCTATTCTGGTTAGACCCAGTTTGTGCTGTTCTGTTAAGAGAATAGTACACAATGTTGTACGAGATTTCTTGGCAATTTCTCAGAAATTTTGTGCTCCAGTTTCATGGCAATTTGTAAATGGAATAGCTTTCATTTCTCAGAACAAGAATAGACTGCCAAGTTTCAGAAGATAGTTCTTTGTTCCTGGCCATTTTGGGCCTGTAATCGAACCCACAGTTGCTGATACTCCATGTACTCAACTAGTCTAAAAAGGCCAGTGTTATACCAGTTTTTAACAGTTTTTTTTATAATTTTGGCACAGTTTTCAGCTGTGCCAACAGAATTGCAAAAGGGTCTTCCAGTGATAACATAGCCTTTTTAAATGATTTACTTGGATTAGCAAACACAACATGCCATTGGAACACAGGAGTGATGGTTGCTGATAATGGGCCTCTGTACGCCTATGTAGATATTCCATACAAAATCTGCCGATTCCAGCTACAATAGACATTTACAACATTAACAATATCTACACTGTATTCATGATCAATTTTATGTTATATGCTTTTCTTTCGAATATAAGGACATTTCTTTTGTGACCCAAATCTTTTGAATGGTAGTGTATGTTTTCATGGAAAACAAATACATTTCTAAGTGACCCCAAACTTTTGAACGGTTGTGTAATACGGTTGTGTAACTTAGTAATATTCTGTCTCTGTTTCTTTGTCAGTCTCTCCCCCGACCCCAAACCCCAGATCTATTTTTTGTTTTTCTTCTTGCAGATGCACAATAACACCCCTGCGTGTGACAGACAAACACCACAGTAAGTTCCCTTCCCCATCACACCAAACATGTTCAAATGAAGTCCTTGGAGGACCTCTTGGTGCCATGAACAAAAGGGGTCGGCTGGAGATTTATTCATGCTGTGGTAGCCTTCACACTGCCAGATGAAAAGGAGAGTAGACAGGCAGAGAGAGATAGACCCATACATTCAGAAAGACATAAAGAGAGGAAAAAAGAAAGGGAGAGAAACAGAGAAATGTGAAGCAGTCAGTCAGTCAGCCTGTCAGTCAGTCAGTTATAGTTCCCATCCGTTCACAGATCACACCTGTTTACGTTCACTCTCATTCAGTTCGCAACTGTCCCCGTCATGCAGTTCACAACTGTCTACATGCATAACAAACCTAATCAGCAAGCTCATTAGAGGCTAACTTAAAACGCAAATTAATAAAGCATGCTAATTTAATACCACGGTAGATAAATAGAAACATTAGTAATGTATTTCCATTGGATGAATGGTGAATCTACCATAAATTCTACTCATCATTTAGAGTATATAGCTAACTGTCTGTGCACTCACCTCTCTCTGAGGTGACACGGCATCATTACCGTGTGACACCGGGAGCACAGAGCTCCGACAGAGCTGGCCACACAAAAAGGGGCCAATCAGTGGAAGATGATCAGAAACACGGTCTGTGTCGCCTAAATGTAATTAAAATCACACATCTCATCTTTCGGGGGAAAGGGGCCGTGTATAAATACTATGCCAAGCTCTCTCCCTATGTGAGACTCACTGTCTAAAACTAACGCTGTAGCCTTAAGTCAGTGCCTTCATTTGCAATATCTCTTAAGCTGAGTCATGAAATTGTTTTATTATGGTCATATTATGGATCATTAAGAAATATTTGAGAATAGGGCCCTGTGTGGATATGAAAAACCAAACATGAAAAGTATTTAAAATGAGTGAAGTTGGCCTTAACTGTAATCGTGTGTAACAGCTGGGCACAGCCTGTGCTGTGCTGGCTGTTGCACTTCTATGTTCAATGTATTTTAGTTCTAGTTAGCGTGTTTCTATGTTCTGTGTTCTTTTTCAATCCCCTGTGTTAATTGATTTCACCTGTGTCTCCTTTGCCCTTTGTTACCCCTGTATTTATTTTCCCCAGTTCCCTGTGTTCGGTGTTGGTCATTGTTCTATGTGACGTTGCTGTTTCAAGCCTTTTGGTTTGGAGCCTGTTGTTATTAAGCCTATTTATTGAACAGGCTCGGTCCACCACCTCTGCACATGTCCTGCTTCCTCCACAGCATTACATCGTGCATAAAACACAGTGGATAAATATATCAATACACACATTGACCCGTGTCATGTCATGTCTTGGTTGGATGAGCGGTCATAGAAACAGCTGAATATGTTAAACACATCTACCAGGTAAGATGACTAGAACAAACTCATTTACAGAGATAATTTGGGAGTCCTCGGATTTAACTGCTGTTGTCAGTGACAGAACGACAGAACCTCAGAGACAGTGACTGAATGACAGAACTCAGTGACAGAACCACAGAACCTCAGAGACAGTGACAGAACGACAAAACTCAGTGACGGAATGACAGAACCTTAGAGACAGAACGACCAAACCTTAGAGACAGAACAAAAGAACATCAGAGACAGTGACAGAACGAGAGAACCTCAGTGACAGAATGACAGAACTCAGAGACAGAACAACAGAACCTCAAATGTTGATCCTGAAACTTTGGGTAACGTCTCCTCTGGCCATTGGACCACTTGTCATTGATTGGACCAGGACGCCTCTGAGAAAGGCTGACCGCAGTCTTCAACGACACTTCTGTCTCTCGAGAAAATTTAAAATATTCAAACAGCACTTTTCTTATTACCTCTAACAGCACGGAACATGTTTTTCTTGATGTGAACATTGTCATGAATATTCCATAAGGGGTTCTTAATCTCCAGCAGGGCTCGTTGTATGTCATAATGATGTTAGTGTAAAACACAGGCGCGCCACCTCACAAACGACACCCTATTCCCTCCATACCGCTGTCTACTACTTGGCCCTTGTTCAATGCAGTGGACAGTGCAGGGAATAGGGCGCGATTTAGGACGCAAGCGTGGAGGAGTGAGTCTAATAGCCTGTGGAAGCATACAAATGAATAATGTCACACAGATCCAAATGCTTGACTTTTCATATAGCCATAGTTTATGTAGGTATACTGTACTTTACAGTCTTTGGTTGTCTTTACAGTATTGAATAACGCCATGTAATATACCACCTGTTTTGTAGTATTGTATAATGCCATGTAATATACCACCTGGTAGAATATGCTCAGTCTCACAGACAGTCCATTTATTGTAATGTCCCTGAGCAATGTATACAGTCAGTTCGATTATCACGGCCTCACGGGTCCACTGAAGGCTTCAGTGTTTTCCCCATTGGGAGAGAGTGGCTAATATTATATGTCGTGTGCTTGGCCGACCTTCCAGAGGATTATCTCCACCAAATGCTTAAGCCACAGCGTTATGCATAAAGAGCTGGGAGAAAAGAAAGGTTGTTCAGAATTCCTGACCTCCTGTTTGGCGCCAGACAGCAGCAGCTAAATGACAATGTGCTACCACTGTTATATTGCAGGATGTATGATGAACGCAAAAAGTACAGTTTATTTTATCTAATAGCCCTCTTTAAGGTGTCCATTTCCTTGGGGGATAAAGCCAACTGTTCAAAGGTGAGAGCTAAAGAAATGAATCAGACATGTAAATTAAGTTATCTGAGGTTCAAACGTTTAACTCATAGCTCGTTCGCTCACTGGCCACTGCATTTAGAATGATTACTGTATATCCTGACATCCGTCTGATTGTGACCGCTGTCAGTAGCTAGCTAGTGACGTGACTAGCGATGCTCAGTTGGCAAATTATTAGTTAGTTCTACAGCAGGATCGTAGGCTGGATTCATGTGAAACAGCTGTTTGTTTCATGTGCACTGGGACATAAATCTCCAGGCAGCATTAATTAAGGAAAATACGTTTTCAGAAGTAATGAATGGATGCATGATGCAAGAGTGAATGCTATTAATTGATTATTTAATGTTATTATTGACACAGCTTTATAGAACCTACTCAGTGCCTCTGGTATCTGCAAAACTGAGAGTTCAATCTGTGTCTGCAAAACTGGCCCTAAATCCCAAAACTGGCCCTAAATCCTAAAACTGACCCTAAATGCTAAAACTAGCCGTAAATGCTAAAATAGCCCTAAATGCTAAAACTGGCCCACTATCACTTCAGATATCAAGCTTTTTCTTCTGACTCTCTTCTCTGTCCTCATCACGACCCACAGAACGACAGATTTTCCCTCCCGTTGAGATTCAGTTCCGATAACCAAACTGTTACCCGAAAAAAATCATCCAATTTATTCATACCTCCAGACAGACTTAATCATGTTCTTAACTTTTCCAACATTAATTTGATTTCGGGGCCTGCTTCTTTAAACCATTTCATGTTGCAACGCTCTGTACAGTACATCCATGCAATCAAAGAAGTGTTCATCTTCCTACTGAAATACACGCATCTACCTGCTATACTTTATGTAAGCTGTGTATCCATGATCCTCCTGTCTTTTACCCCCTCCCCCACCGCATCATTCCAAAGCATGCATTGTTCACACCCCCATTTTCACACCCTCCATCTTTCATTTAAATTCTCCCATTCTAGTTACCTTAGCTGGACATTTCGGCATTTGATCGTGTCTAGTTAGGCTATCCAGCAGCCTGTGCCATTCTTATGTGGGGCGGAGGGGACAGTTCCTGGGATAGATCCCGCTCCTCCGCCTCACTGTCATAGATGATCAGCTGACCACCTCTCACACGAATCCATTTTTGTCGTCAGACCCATAAAGTTAAAGTTCTGAACCCGCGAGCCAACCCTCAGGTGGAAATATATAATCTACCTGTTGACTGAGTTATTTTCAGACCCGCAGGCAACCAGCCAGATGCAGGCCACTCCTGTCAGGTGATGTGGAGGTGATCAGGGTCTGTGTCGCATCCACTTACTAGCGGTGTCCCACAGGGCTCAGTTCTAGGTCCTCTCCTCTTCTCTCCCAACACCAATCACGTGACTCTGTCATGTCCTCACATGGTCTCTCCTGTCATTGCTGTGTGGATGACACAGAGCTGTTACTGCATGCCTGGCGGACATCTCTGTTATGGTGCTGGGTCACCATCTGGGACTGGAGAGGATTTGGCAACAGAGATGTAACAACTGAGGATCGAGACATGGGAAAGTTCCAGCTCTAGGAAGGCAGACCAGGGAATTACTACCATAGTAAGTAGCCATGTGGAATAATGCAAAGCTAAAGAAAAAAAAACAACTATTCCCAACTAATCTGAGCCTGTCCAAACTGTTAATATTTCTATAGAAGCATAAGCCTAATTGGTGATTACTAGACAGCATCTTCAGTGTCATAGTGAGTGATGGAGATGTAAGAGAAATAATATCCTGTCAGAGAATAAAAGTTTGATGAAGACAACTTAAATTACAAATTAATTATAAACTTTCAATGAATACTATCTAACTATTCAAGTTCCTGTTTTCTATTTTTTATGAAAGGGACTGGATTGAGATTCCAAAATACTACTTTATTATTTTCCCTCTAAGATACATTCAATTTGAGATTTAGTTCAAGGTTATACAGAAATCTAAGATTTTTCCAACATTGAATAGTCCTGGCATTGGTTACTGATGGCCATGCATTTTGAAAAATACTTGTGACCTTGCTGAATGTTGTATCTAAGTGGTTTGAGATCCACTGTTTAATGTGAATGTTTACTGCTTGTGGTCAGAGTAGCCAGTCCTCTGTTTTAAATTATTTTTATTTATTTTAGCGTTAGCAGTTTGCAGCCATCTCACAGTGATTATATTTTTACCCAACCTTGTCAAAAGGAGTCATTATAATTTAACTTAACTAGGCATCCCTTACGACCATTCTTCCCATCAACAAATGTACACCACCAGTGCGGTCCACATTTACGTTGCCCTTGAGGGTCTAAAGGGCCACTGGGGATTGAACCCAGGTCGCAGTGCTTTATTGGTTCATGGTAGTTTCCAGCCAGTTGGCGCAGGTAGAAAAGCAGCGCGGCTCTGGTTGTTGCTGGGACAACTGATCCAGGGTTTAAGCTGAGGAACAATGGCAGCTATGTGTTAAGAATCTAATCCAGGAGCCATGCTCGCTCTCTAATGGGCTTTCACCCAGAACCAAACGCCACATCATTATTGCATTTAATGCCAGGGCTAACTATGTGTTGTGTGTTGTGTGTGTGTGGCAGCTACTGCCCCAGCAGTGAACGGTAACAGCTAACACTGTAGTGTCGGTTCTTCAACCCAGGGCTGTAGCCTGGTGGAGTTAAATCCCTCACAGCGTGGCCTTTGTCTGCTACCAGCTAATCTCGTTGGCCAATATTGTATTTTCTTGTTGTCAGAATAGAAAGCAACTCTGGAAATTGCTGATCTAAAATTTTCTGATGTAGATCTGAGTAAAGCGGCTTATTTCATAACGTACTGAGCCATGCCAGTTGCTCCAGTGGTGCCAACTTACATTGCACCATTCTTTCCCTTTCACTGAATTTTAATTTATATGCTGCGATGGACGATTTTCCCTCTTCAATTTGGCTGTTAGATCTTTCATATTCTGTGTGTGCGTGCGTGCGTGTGTGTGTGTGCTGGGTTGGATTAAGGCAGAGGCTTAACGATGCCAAAGCTCTTGGGCCCAAAACATGAAGGCCGGAGAGCCAGATACTTCTAAAAACTTTTCTGTTATCTACAGGAAGGTCGTGATTTGTACAGTGTGCGTCTCACAAGCCACGCTTTTCGCTTGGTGACCATAAACATAGATTATTATCTAGAGAAGGTCATACCTCAACAAGTTTTATTTTTTAAATAATCTGACCGGTTAACCCAGGGGTACCTCATCAATGACCTTGCCAAGGCAGCCGATTCTCATCCAGTTCAATGGACAAAGCCAGGGGAAGGGAAGTGGGGATCAGGTGCGCGGTGGTGGACTAGCTCAAATTGCAGTATAATGCAGTTTTTTTAGGGGTGTGGTGGGGCGTATTCCTAGTTATCCATTATGTTACTAACTGGAGCTTACATTTTAGTAATTTAGCTGGCATTCAAATCCAGACAGCTGGGACCAGTACACAACACCGCGGGACTCTACCACATCAACACACACCCTGGAACTCTACCATCAACACACACCCTGGAACTCTACCACATCAACACACACCCTGGAACTCTACCACCAACACACACCCTGGAACTCTACCATCAACACACACCCTGGAACTCTACCACATCAACACACACCCTGGAACTCTACCACATCAACACACACCCTGGAACTCTACCATCAACACACACCCTGGAACTCTACCACATCAACACACACCCTGGAACTCTACCACATCAACACACCCTGGAACTCTACCACATTAACACACCCTGGAACTCTACCACATCAGCAGTGCTAGATGTGCCCTTTACAGTGTTAGATGTGCCCTTTGCAGTGTGAAACGTACCCTTTGCAGTGCTAGATGTGCCCTTTGCAGTGCTAGATGTGCCCTTTGCAGTGTTAGATGTGC
>JACXGI010021242.1:0-10390 GCA_016801175.1 Esox masquinongy | reverse complement strand
TGGTTCTGCATGGTCCTGCGTGGTTCTGCATGGTTCTCTCTGTGCAGTTGGGTTTGGTCGCATGTGAACCCTACCTCTGACCTACGGTACCGTTTCCTTGCTGCACCTTTCAGACAGTGTTCCTAATCTCCTTCTCTCTCTCCGCCTACTCGTCGCCTGGCAGTTGCGGACACCCCTACTCCACCCCCGCCCCCGCCCCCGGATGACCTGCCCATGTTTGACGAGGCTCCTCCCCCGCCCCCGCCCCCACCAGTGGACTATGAAGATGAGGAGGAAGCGGCGGTGGTTCACTACAGCGACCCGTACGCGGACGGAGATCCCCAGTGGGCCCCCAAGACCTACATGGAGAAAGGTGGTCCTCAGGGCTCAGTGACCCCCGCCCACACACACACACACACACACACACACACACACACACACACACACGTTTTTTCACATTTTGTCAAGTCAGTGGTCCCGAATTTAAAATGAATAGTCTTTCCCATTCGTCTTCATACAGTGTTACACGCTTTCTTGTATGCAAAGAAAACGTCCTGATTGGCACGTCAGGCTTTGTCCCAGTTACTATAGAGGAAGGAGCACGTAAACAGTCGTCGGACCAGTTCACGTGAGATTACCCTTCCGCTGATGCGTTGTCCTCTCCCCCGCAGTGGTGGCCATCTACGACTACACCGCGGACAAGGACGACGAGCTGAGCTTCATGGAGGGGGCCATCATTTACATCATCAAGAAGAACGATGACGGCTGGTTCGAGGGAATCAGTAGCGGAGTCACTGGCCTGTTTCCCGGCAACTACGTTGAGTCCATCATGCACTACGCAGACTGAAGCGAACACTGGCCACCGTGTGTTTATTCAGTCTTACCTGGGTCGACTAAACGACCAGCTGAATGGAAATCTCGCCATGCAAGGGCCAGAGAAGTGCTTGTTTCCCTTACTGATTGCAAATCAATAAAAACAAATGTCTATTTAGTTTATTTTGGTGTTGTTGCGGGTGGGTTGGGGGACATTATATCAAGTGTACTGGTGTGCGCTCAATGGCTGTAGAGTAAGGATGTTTTCAAAGGCCAGGGTTACACTAGCCGTTGTCTGGTCATGCTTGTGCCAACTCTGTGGTAATGATCGTGACCATTCCATAAGTTGTCAGGGTAGCAGAAACTCCAGCCTGACATATTCTGTGTTCTTCATGTCCACATATGCCTGTCATAAAATGCGTAGCCCTGTTTATACCAGGCTTTGACATGCAGCCTTTTTCCTGATCTTGTTCACATTCTGATTGTTCCCACATGTTAAAACTGAAGACTCATTGTGATCGGATCTGGTAAACGGACAAGATGGGGGGTGAACAATGCACGTTAGAGACCGGCATGAATGGGGCTTTTGGCCCTACCATTCATTAGTGTTTATCTGCATCCAGGGGCGCCTTATGAGGGGGGGAAGTTAGGATGCTTCTAAGGGCCCGTGACTGACAGGGGTCCTGAACAAATATTAGAACATTAACATTTGGTGGGGCCCAATACGATATATTTTTAGTGGGCCCAAAATCTCTGGCAGCGCCCCGTCTGCATCTATTGACCAATTCACCAAACCATATTTGTATGTAAGCATTATGCTGTACGGAGCAAATGTCATTCGGATGTAACTCATAGTAGGCTATGTCGGCGTTACGGAGGTAGTGTGTGCCCGTTTTTAGTGGAAGTCTTACTACTGCTAGTGCTCTACTCAATCCATTTTGCGGAGGCTCAGCGTTACGGCGTAAATTAAGTTGAAGGCGGTTAATAGTCCAGTGACCAGGTTTTAAAAGACAATGCTCTCTGGTTAGCGGAGACCGCGTTCGCTTCAAATGCTGCGCGTCGGCGCAGTCGGAAAATACCTCTACACTTTAATTGCTTAATCTGTAACACGCCATCCATCCAGATTGAATAGAGCATTTTATTGTACATAATGTGAGTTGCAGCCCTCTTGGGTGTCCGCAGTGCAAAGTCAGTGAATGTCAGTCAATGTTGAAAACAGGCTACATGCAAAATGTCCAACAGAAGAATCGGATTTTCTATGGTCGACATTCATACAATCACTGGCTGATCCATTTTGAATGTTGAATGCAAACATTAATAGCATTTGCCGAAAGATGAAACTTTTTTATATGTATGTTTTAATTCAGTCAAGGCAAAGCATGCAACATTTTTTATGTATTTGCTCTATTTTTAATGCCATTATGCTTGAATTGTCCGTAATATTTGCATTAATTGTAGGCAATTCTATTACTTTTAATTGATTTAATTATCTAGACATAAGGCATTTTTTAGACTTGATGGTTGTATTTTATTAATCCTAGAATTTGTGAGTTCTTTAATGAGTTCTTCCATCTGGTAATATGTAGATCAACAGTTATTTTGTGATTCTCAATTTGAAGGACACTTTCCCATTTTCAACATTTCAGTTCCATGCATTCTTAGAAGTGTTACAGCAAACGTTTTACTAATCCGAACCAACTGTAGGTACGTTTAATCACTAGCGCAAGTAAAATGTAAATAATCAATATTGGATTGATAGATTGTAATAGTAAATGGGCTCGGATTACTAACAGTTGTGATGTTTATAAAAAAAACACTGCCCTTTTAGTATTCTCAAATAACGGACACCAATATGACTAATTTACCTCCTCAGTCTTCACATACAGGAATTCACAAAATAATGGAATTATCATAATTAAAACCATTTTGCAGGGCTCCTCAACCCTGTTCTTGGAGATCTACCGTCCTGCAGGTTCTCTCTCAAACCCAGTTGTTACTAACCTGTTTAAGTGTTTCCTCCAGCTTGTTATTTAGGTTCCGGACTGCTAAATAACAGATTTGAGAGAATTAACAGGATGGTATCTCTCACGGAACAGGATTGGGCAGGCCTGCTTTAATGTTGCATAACTCAGGTCTGGATGAAATCTCTTTCTTCTGTTTCCAAAGTGACCCCACCCACTTTGTCCGTATTCATTTGTTAGGCTAATTTTTTTCTTATCAATGACATTTGATAATCAAATAATTCACGCCAATTCGGGATGCTGTTTTTTCCCCTTCAAGATGGAAAATTGCATTGTTTTGTCCTACTTGATTTTTCTCGGTTCTGGACTCGCCACAATATGAAGTCACCTGCTCCTGTCGCTATTTAGCAGTTCTGGATATAGCAGCTAATGCCTTGAAACATTGTTTTGCTTTGTTATATCCAACATATTCAATTGTTCCAGCTCAATGGGTAGAAATATCAAAGCTTGGATCTATGCCCTTAATTTGTATATAAAATATGTTAATTGAACAAGTAATGTACAGCCTTTTATAATAAACCTTCCTCTTATGTACAACGTGATCATGTGTTAAATGGGAATGAAAACAAAGTATCTTCTTAAAAAGATCGATTTTAATCGGAGTACATGGTGATTGTGGACGTTAAGGCCTTGGCTGTTCCCAAGGTCTTGATACAGAGAGCACAGCATAACATTCTCCAGCTGACACAAGTCACCAAATCCCACTTTTTTTTTTTACACCATGTAGGATTACCTGCATGGAAAAACAATGAACAGAACAGCAGTACCCATTGAAGTCAGTGGTCTACTGTCGTCATTCCAGTTCTATGCACATAAACCTATTTGACTGGCAAAATACAGTTAACTTGTGGGGAAACGTGGACCGCGACCTTCCAGCAATGTCTTAATTGAGATCCAACCCACACGTATAACAATGATTCAGCTTTTGAGTCGTGGTGGAATTACAGTGACTACATGGCGCCCATCCTGCCCCAAATCTTGAATAATAACCACTGACGACAGGCTGTACGCTGGGGCAGAGTATGGGAAGTCACGGCACCGTGTGAAGCCCAAACGAGGAATAGCTGCCATTTTTAACAGTGACACCGACGGGTCTCTGACATACAAGCTTAAGTCCGATCCTCATTCAGTCCCCGATCGATCGCTTTCTGACGTCGAATTGCAGCACAGGTGAGGGTTGTTTCGCAATCCGCAGAAGTGGGATTAGCGGTGGCAACCCTGTCGTCGTCGTCAAAGACAATTCGTAGTTCTGTGAACCCCTTTGTGTGAGAAGACATAGGGAGTGCGTCGCTTTAGTCTGCCCCGGAGAGCCTGTATATACGCGCTGTTTTACTTCCACCTTCGATGTGGCCACGTACACAAAAATCCTGCTTCCACTGTGTGACATCGCTGCTGATCAGTCACCCATAAGCCCCTCTCCGCGACCCTCCCCTCCACAGGGTTCGTTCCACAGGACCTGGTAGCTGCCTGAAGTGAAGCCCGGAATGGGGGGCGGGTTGGGGGGCTCACTTGTTGCGGGTGAGGACCATCTCAGTGAGCCGGACGAGGGCGTCCCGTTCCGGGGAGGGCCGCAGCAAGCCGATTTGCCGGATGGCTTCCTGGCAGTAGTGCCGGGCCAGATAGTTGGTCTGATCCACACCGTCGCTCTGAGACCGGGAGAAACCAGGCGGTTTGAGTATGCTTTCAAACAGTCAGCTGTCACAAAATATAATAATTACAGGTATTGCAACACATATGGACACCGATAGAATTTATAATTCTGTGAATATCCTACAAAATCATGAGACCACTCGTGTTTCTGTACTGCGTTTCATAAACGCAAGTAACAGGAGTAACGTTTTTTCTTCCATGGACGGCTCGGGCTCCGTACCTCCAGGACGTACTGCCAGGCTCGATCCACATCTCCACTGGAGCTGAACCTCCTCATGATCATAGCATGCAGCTCAGGAAACTAGAGAGGAATTGGTAAAATACACTGTCTCAGACTGGGCAGTTGGACATGATGCCCATATGCTTTGACCATTCAGTTAATGTGATTAAATCTAGAAATAGGAACGTTAGACAGGGACCAGGTAGTTATTGCAGAAAAACAGTCCAACAAACACGGAGTTCCTAGAACATATCCAGGCATCTCTTAACCAGACCAGAGAGTCACTGAGTTTTTGGTTCCAGAATTGCTGTTTATCCTTTAATTAATTGGATTAGGTTAAGTAAAGCACAGATTGGTTGATCCGATAACTCGTGTGTGTACATAACCTTCAAAAATGTCCTCATGACGATGACAGAAAACGTGATGGACATCATGGAGTCCGAAACAGAGCACAGTGTTTTACTAGTTCAGATCAAGAAATTATTGTTGCCACCTACAACATGTAGATGTTTTCTCCAGAAGAATTTGTATGATGTTCTTATATTTAGTTTTCATCTGCTTCCAGGATCTTTTTGATCCCATAGTGTTACAACCATAGAATACATGTTTGATACGTGAATAAAAATGAAATAAACACCATTTCTATATTGGCTATGAAATGGCTTTACCGTTGCAGCCGTGAGATACTGTGTAGGCTATAACAATTCAGGTTAATAGGGTGGACAATTAATATAATTAACGTTGCAATAAACAGGTTTTGCAATTAACAATCACCCATACACATTAAGTCATCACACACACACACCTGTTGGCAGGCGAACAGAACCGGGCCAGTGGCTAAGCCCAGCTTGAGGTCGGTGGCTGAAGGCTTTCCTAGCTGGTTGGCACAGGCAGTGAAATCCAACACATCATCTACCAGCTGGGACACAAACAGAATGAATATTAAACCAATAACTAACACACAGTTGTCAGATAAATTACAAATCTACCAGCTGGGACACAAACAGAATGAATATTAAACCAATAACTAACACACACAGTTGTCAGATAAAAGACAAATCTGCCCGCCGCTCTTGAAATAAAAACGTTACACAGGCAGGGGTGACGTGAAGGCTTCTCCTCACGTCACAGTTGTCTAAAATGAAGTAATCTTTTTAGACAACCCAAAAATGCAAGGGACAATCAATGGGTGCACATTAAATGACATCCATTCAAGAGAAAAAAGCCAAATATAAGAACTGTACCTGAAACGCAATGCCTACGTTCCGCCCGTACTGATACGCTATTTCATGAACCTCTGGATCCGAGTTCACCAGAATGGATACCTTGAATGGACACAAACCGACAGTCAACGCAAACCTTTTCGGTACGGCCAGAAGACTTCCCTGAAGCCTTGGTTATTGGTGTCGATATAGAACGTACATACTGCTTTACAACTGTTTGCGATGAGACTCGCAGTTTTCTTAAAGGTCTTCTCGAGGTAGTGTTTGAATCTCTCGTTCTCGTTTTCCTTGGAGCCCAGTTGCATAAACTCACCTGGAACATCAACAAATACGTTACCAGACAGGTATTCCGGACAGCTGGATTAGTAACTTCAAACCAGAATGTGAGCAAACTGGGTTTTCGGCTCCTGAAAAACCTTGAAGTGTTGCCTGATACCGTAGCAACAAATGTTCTGAACCAAACCCCCCTACTGGGTTCAATTAATCTTATCCTGTCCAAGTGAATGAATCGCAGAGCTTATCCACCAATCAGATCCTACACAAAACCCAAATGACATCAGAGCCTGTATTGGACCCCAAACATTACAAAGGAAACTAAATATTGATCATACATCAAATAGAAACTTTAGATACTTTAGATAATTCAGTATATATATATTTTCCTTATAATTTTTCCACACAGTGAATCTATCTGGCCGAATCCTCAACCCATACACATCCAATGTAACTCAACAAGGTTTTGCTTTCACTATAGAAACTATGTGTATTGCTTTTCTAATTTTCCCAAGTAATAACTCAGTAGCAACTTTGCTGCCGAAAAAGTCGGATTGGAAGGCTGGCCGAAAATCACTGAGAAAATTCAGTGACGTGGCATGATTTAATTATCAAATAGACTTACACACATATGGGTGATTATCAATAATACTGTTTCAAATTTGCAGATTACTCAATGTGCCTTGGCTGAAACTGGTACAACAACTGTTCCTGCCAATACAAGCCCAAACACGCGGGACCACAAACCCGGGTCTCCGCTACAAACGGCAACATTGACAAGCATCCTGCATGGCCTCACCTCGCACCAGATCCTCGATGACCTGGGAAAGGACTGACACCACCGTGTTGTTGCCAATACGGGCCAGTGCCATGGAGGCCGCAGACAGAATGAAATCTCCAGCTAAAATGGCCTGGGAACGAGAGGACAGATGCATTTATAGTGGTCATCAAACTACTATGCTATTTTCTCATGCAACAGAATTATTATATAACAATCTTCTTCAGGACAGGGATTATGATTTACCAGCATTAAATTGTACTTCTGTTCTGAACTTGTGCCCCAAAAATATTAATCACATAGGCTGTTGAGTAACATCAAGTGCTTCGTATTGACTTTTACAAGATAATGCAATGGATTTGTTTTTTTGAAGACTCAGTTCGGGGAGGCGGTGGCTAACCTTTCGCTCTCCCCACACTTCATTGATAGTGGTCTTGCCCCTCCGCTTGTTCGACCCGTCGATGACATCATCGTGGACCAGACTGGCAGTGTGGATCATTTCAGAGATCATAGCTATGGCCCGCTGTCCTGGGAGAAGATCTCTGCACAGACAGACAGAGAAATAGCGCACGATCACACCATGACCACACATCCTCCACCCTGAATCATTTTACGAGATGGTCACGGCGAGGGAATAGTATGTGCATTGTTCATTACAACTCGTTGCAGAAGACAACAGCCGACGCCTGCAACGGTACATTTTCTATGCTGATGGGCTACCGAGGCTTTCTGAAACCCTGTGTCCAATAAGCGGTTAATTACTCAACAAGGCTTTTATAAACACTACTGATGAGAGACATCAGCTAGTCAGAGATAATTGTTGATGTTTACATAGACATCTTGTCTATGTAAGATATAAGTTCAGCCAGAAAACGCCACATATTAGCTTAACCACTTACTGGAGAATGTGGCAAAGCTAAAATAAGTAGTTTGCATTACACATATTTCCTGCCCTTCCCGTTAATTCTTTTTTTCTTTCTTTTTACTTCTTTAGGATGATGAAGAGGAGCTTATACTAGTATACACTAAATAAAACTAAGTTATTTGAACACCAATAGGTGTGGTTTCCACTGAAACATTTTTTTGTTCTTTAACAGGCCACTGCCTGTTACTTCTTTATAACTCCACCATTAACAGTTGCGCCAATGCTAAGTAGTAAAACTGTTTTTACCCCATATTGGGAAATAAGCTCTCCAGTAGAGCTTGGTGTCTATAGCTCGGTGTTTGAAAGAAACTTGGCATTGGAGAGAACTGTAGAAACTTGGGTTTTGCAACAGGGTTTCGAAAGCATGTGATCAAACGAAGCTTCAGACGTCATTGATTAATTAGCCACTAACAGTCAAGCTTCCTCCGCTAACAGACCGGCCGACCCAATGCTGGGCTCAAGCTCACGGTCCATCGCTTTGCAAAACACATGCGATCGCCCTTCCTTGAAAACATTCCGGACGTTTGAGCAACAGAAAAGGTACCGACAAGCGTAGGCCCTTCGGCGACATTTCAAGCTAGCTGTGGAGTGAGCCTACGGTACATTCTGAACTCCGCCACACATGCCCATCCCTGGTATCCATCCTACCTGGTCCACCTCTATACACCAGAGTCATGTCTTACCCGTCTCGGTTGCTGTGGATGTTGCACGCCCGGGCCATGAGCACCACTATCATGGGTCGAAAGGCCTTGCCCTGCCCGTCAAAGTAGTAATCACACAAAGACTTCAGCTCCGATTTGGACACGAAAAGCTCCTGTGAAGCCGAGGAACGTTCCAGTCAGTGAGCCGTCCACATGGTCCCGTGGAGTTACACGTAACACATATTAAGACTTAAAGTGACCCTGGTAATAACATGTTAATAATGTCGTTGTTATTAACATTAATAACCATAATAAAGTACAACAACGCTAAAGTGCCTGAAGCTGTAGCAATGAATGATCACTCATATGGGTGACTTACCTTTTTGATGTCATCATACAAATGATTCAAGTCATTTTGGGCCATTGAGAAGGGGTCTATCAACTTGGCATCGCTGTGTGTCCTTTTGCAAGAGCACGGCTTAGGTGTCGGGTAAAGCAACCTTGTTCTGTACCTATGTGAAAATAAATATATACACACCTGAATGAAATTCAAATAGACACATGAACGGATGTAGTTAATATTTAAATCTCAGACTCACCTTGTTAAAAGTGAGCTACCTAGTGAGGTTGTGTGTACATGCCTTGAGAACAGCCCCTGAAAGTAATCAAAGTCACAAAGGAATAACTGCATCAGCACAATAGAAGAGGTGTGTACTGTAATGAAATGGGTGGGTAAACACTGAAGAAAAATACTTTCAACTGAATATACTGTACTTTTTTTCACAAAACATGAGTAAACTGTTTACTTGGATATCCTGTGATTATTTCACAACCTTTGGGTTATTTAAGGTCAGGCCCAAGAGTTGGCTTGCTGGTTGGGACATTCTATAGGCTAACGTTACGCAATTAACCTTAAATCAGATCACAAATAACCTGAGGGAAACGGAGAGAACAAGCTCAGATGTATACTTACTGTCCCTTCTGAACTAAGAGTTAACCTAGACATCAATGACAATAGCAAGAACTATCTTGGCCTTTAAACTAAAATAGGGAATACATGAAGCAATAAGAACATTACTTGAACTTTTGCTGTGCCCCTCTGTCCTTCATAAAATATATGTTGTTGTGTCTAGCTTCTGCAACTGAAATAAACTTGCCATTACCAAATAAAAACAGAAACACCAGGCCATATGTAAGTAACCCTGTAAATAACACCAGCTTGTAATTTCCACACTAGAGGATGACCTTTCTAAGGTGATCAGCAGACAGCACGCCTGTCCAGCAAAAATCTAAGCAGACTTGGGCGGCACGTTACCGTATTTCCCCAGCCAGCGACTGTCCCCGTTCCAAGGAGCGAATTGACAGCAAACGTATTCGATCTTCCATTCAAACCGTATATTGTTTCTAGTAAACTTGAACTCTTAGCGGCTGTAATCCATCTCCCACCGTGCCTCCACTGTACCGCCATCTTCACATCAGCGTCATCAGCGTCTTGTGAGCAACATTAAAAAATCACTTCCGGGTCACGAAAATAAGGATTTTTTTCAAAATAAAAGAGACCAAAATATTACTTGAAAACTGGCATATGTAGAGTTTATTAATTGTTAAAGAACATTTTCCTCTCGAAACATAGAAAACAATTCATGTTTGACCATATTAAAGAGTAATTTCAATAAAAAGTGGGTATTAAAACACGTTCTAGGGGCAAAATTCAGGAAATGCCAATGACTGAATATGGAATAAATATTGCCTCACTGCTCATAAACTATTGAATATTCCACAGAGAAAGCAATGTAGGAACTGCTCAGGAGAGTGTGTAGAGTAATACAAACCTGTCAAACGATGGGTAATGGTGTGCTACATCTAG
>JACXGI010021241.1:0-10390 GCA_016801175.1 Esox masquinongy | reverse complement strand
TATAACAGCCTGAATGTTGACAATTACTAGACAGGAACTACGTTCTGTTGCTCTATATTACAGAACAGGTGTTACATTCTGTTGCTCAATATTACAGAACAGGTACTATGTTCTGTTGCTCTATATTATAGAACAGGTACAATGTTCTGTTGCTCTATATTACAGAACACGAACTACGTTCTGTTGCTCTATGTTACAGGACAGGTACTACTTTCTGTTGTTCTATATTACAGAAAAAATCATATGTTCTGCTGCTCTATATTACAGGACATTATGTTGCTCTAGAATGTCATTTCTACATTCAGGTAATTGTATTTTAATTTATTTATTTGAGGCCACATGGCTATAAACCCTTAGTTTGTAACTTTTTTCCTCTAAATTATTTTCTTCTCTTCACTACCTTCATCTTGTGAATGTGGTTGTGTATATGTGTTTGTGTGTGTATGTGTGAGTGTGTGCATATTTGTATGTGTGTGTGTGTGTGTGTGTGTGTGTGTGTGTGTGTGTGTGTGTATAAGACTTAGTTTGTTGCTGTTTTGTAATGGTTTGGCTGCAAGCCAACATACATGCTCGCTCACACACACACTCAGTTGCACACATGCCCAGACACACACTTCTCACACACTGCTTCCAGAGAGGGAGATCCCGACATTTTTGGGTGTGAGCCAGGCTGGAATGCAACCAGGCCTAGTTTTCTGCATTTCCTGTCCTTCTGCCAAAACTCTACGCAATCTTCTCTCTCTCTCTCACCTCAATCTAAAACTTTCACAGTTTTATTTATTTTGCCTTGTGTTTTTACAGCCTGTACTTTATGACAGCCTGATAACAAGGAATTTATATACAGTATATGTTACAGCGTGTTTTCTCTAGACATTTGATCTCCTCATTTAATACAGGCCATGTTGTAAAAGTGATGTGGTGTCCCGCTTAAAAGAAAAAAAAATTGCAGCTTGACCCAAGCAAGCTCTACCGAAACTGTAACAAGTCAGAAGTCAAAAACAATACATAATTGTATATTCTATTCCAATCTACTCTGTTCATTTCATCCATAGAACTTAATTCACAAAAGCAGCATTTTTCTTTTGCCTGTTTGTCAGTCAACAGAAGAACGCCTACTTCGGAGTAAGAATGTCTACATCAGGTCAACAGAAGAAGGCCTACTTCAGAGTAAGAATGTCTACATCAGGTCAACAGAAGAAGGCCTACTTCGGAATAACCTATGACTCAGCAGTGACGAACGTCTTTCGCGTTAACGTCAAATTACACTTCTCGGTACACTGGTTCCGCTGTTGTCACATCTAAACTCCAAAACGCCACACATTTTGCCTCACAAAGACACAGTTAGCACATGCCTCCTCTGGTCGGCCCTAAATCTGGTGTTGTAACTCTGGACACATTTAGTCGACTGGCTCCAGCGGGTCTACTCAGACACCATAAGCATCCTTTTATTGTCCTATGACCATTACCGCCCAGTGATCATTGGTCTCCCAATGACCCGTTGTACCAGCCCGTCCAGAACAACACGGCTCTCTTTAAAGTGGCCTAGAGAAAATATGTTTTAATGTTGTTGTTGAATCAAGTGAACTATTACAAACGTTAGTCATACCTGAAAACAGAGGTTTGTTTTCGGCAAACCTCTCTGTAAAATACATTTTGACTGATTGATTTTCGGCAAAGCCTTGTAAAGACTTGGGTTTGAGTGTGTTTCTGAACATGCATTACTTATTGTTATAGATTCTATGTGACTGAACAGATACAAGACACTGACTGGAATTATTGAGAGTTGACAAGGTTGTCCTATTTTACTGGTTGCATTAGAAAATGATATTACAATATCATTAAACAGTATTGGATTTTGTTTAATTTATACAATATATTTTAGAGTTATGCAATATGAAACTGTACATTGACTACCAAATACGGGAATTTACTGTACAGAAATGGGGATGTACAATGTTGTATAATAAACTATGTACAATGTAGTACATAATGCAATCGATTCCGACGATTAACATTGTAAATCTTCTACCTAATAGTACTCAATCTGTGTCTCTTTTTCATGGGTTTGAATCACATTTCCATTCCTTAGGTTACTTAATGCAGGACTAATGCATGGCCCTAATGTACACATCACATTTAAGGAAGTCTCTGAATGATCTGACATAAATAAAGCATGACATGCCTATTCACATTCACTCTGAAATATAGATCTATGTTGACCTAGCAGGCAGTCTCTGGTGAATTGGAATGATCTAGATAGATATCAATCTGAAGGATATTGGTTGTGAACAGGAACGTATTGAATAGGGGTTAGAGCTGATTCAGAACAGGACATTTTTCTTTAGTCACAAAATATATAAATATATTTATGAACATGCCACAATGCAAAACCATTCATTTATTGTCTTGTCTTTAATCAACATTTAAGCCAATACTCCAACAATTATTGGGTCATGAAATATATAAATCCACTATTATTTGTAATCAATACAGGCTTATAAAAATGTATGAAGCAATAGTATGTTAGTAATAACTCTGTAATAGGCAGGAGAAAAACGTTATTCATTTCTCTGTTGAATTCATTTATAAACAAAAAAATTACATTCATGTATATTAAATAAAATATTAATACCAATACGTGTAAAAAAGGAGCTAGTAAAGCTTGCCTGTAAATATCAAATAAATACAGAGACACGTGACACATAAAAGCAACATAAAAGATATTCTCTTTCTGCACAGGCCTTCCATATGGAAGCTGCATGTCAACTATGTGAAGCCAAAGGCTGAGACATCTATCAGGAGGCCATGGAGAGGAGAACCAGGCTCCACGGCATCACACACAGACACACACAGAGAGAGAGAGAGACCATGTTCAACATAAACAAGAAATGTGTAGAAGTTTAGTGTAGGTTGACCATACAGACTGGAGGCCTAAAAAAACAGCTAAGGTCATTTCTGGAGTGCAAACGTCAAAACGGTCTGAAAATCATCTTGAGAAGATATAGCCATCACTGAAAACATACTTTCAATTACACTTTTGGACTTGCACTTTTAGAAAAAGAAAAAAGGTTTCCAAATGGGTTCCCTGTTGGAGAACCCTTTTATGTTCAAAATAGAACCATATTGGGTTCCATGTAGAACTCTGTGGAATGGTTCTACCTGGAACTAAAGTGGTTGTACCTAGAACCTAAATTGATTCTACCTGGAACTCAGAAAGGTTAATGGTTCCCCACTGGGACAGCCAAAGAATGCTTTTTGAGACATGTTTTAAGAGTGCAGAAAGTTACTAGCTGGCGAACACGTCTTTGGTAACGAGATGGGTTTGTTATCAAGAAATGTTAGTTCAGTCAGGCTAGCGTTTATTGGGTTAAGTTTCATAACAAGTTATTGCGTATTAGAGGTCAGCTTTACCTGTTTGAACTGCTCTTCGTACGTCCATTCATGGTGCTGAGACTGTGGTGCCATCCCACCCGGGGACTCCGACTGCCGGGGCGCAGCGAAGGACGGCGGGACTCTGGACATGAGCTGTACAGGGGTGTCCTTTGGAGAGTGTCCCGCCCCCGGATGCATGGGGTGGCGGGGCTGGTAGTGGCTGAGAGCACCCTCCATGTCTTCCTCATCCTCGTCTTCCACGACTCCCTCGTTGTCCATGTCATCCCCGTCCAGATCCCGGTCTTCGTCGTCCACACCGCGGTCCATTCCCTCTTGATCGTCGTCCACATCCGAGTCATCCACTCTGACTGAATGCCTGCGGGCGTCGAGATGAGGCATAGCCAGTCTCCGTTCAGCGGAGCTCGTCAACACCGGAGACGAGTTCGCTACTCCCCCCGCAAAAGCGCCCCGGACCGCTGCTTGGTAGTGGCGGAAGGCGAGGGCTTGCTGTTGAATCTGAGACTCCACCATGGATCGCAGATCTTTTTCTTTCTCCGCTTGCCGGAGCTTTTCTTCCAGCGCCAGGCGGGCAGCCTGCTGTCTCTGAAGGTTTTCCATTACTGCCTCTAGCTTCATGCCTCCGCTACTGGGCTGGTGGGACTGCGAGTGTGAGCCAGGGAAGTGGCTGTGTGTCGAGGCAGAAGAGACGAGCAGGGGGAGGTTGCTGGCGGAGGAGAACGGGACCGAGGAGAACGCAGCTTGCTGTGAACGCGATGGGGTAAAAAGAACCCGTCAGAACGAATGTAAGGGAGAGCGCACTGACTGGAAGTCAGAAACTTTTTAAAAATAACTTGATAGGCTAATAAAATGTTAGATCAGATTGGCGTAATTATTAGATGGATTGTTCCGAAGTACAATGAATTTCATTGCAGAACGTGATGACAAATAAAAAGTCGGAGCCGAGAACAAGAGATTAAAAAAGACTGTAGGATATGTGGCAAAATCATTAACCTGAATAACTAGCCAACATGCACAAACCAAACGTCCATGTCATTGCATTGAAAAGCGTTAAATGAAAAGTCCTGTAAAAGTAAATTTAGCCTACTGCTGGCCTAACTGTGCTTTTAAAACAGTAAAAATTAATTAATAATTACAGTTACAGTAAATTGAATGAGCCTTGAATAAAACTATGTAACAAAACTCAATATCTAGGTAGAACATCTTCGCTTGCATGGAGTTATAATAATCATCCCAATCAATCAACATTGTTAGCAAAGTAACAAGACGTGATGCTTACCAACGCAGATTTAGTTGCTATACTGGTGTTATCAACCATGCTTCTTCACCCGTCAGATCAGACCGAAATATCAAACAGTTCAAAAAGTATCTCCTTTCAGTGTTGGATGCGGGAGTATTCCTGAATCCTGATTCAACATCGAGATCCGCGTCTCGATTGAAGGGAACAGAATAATGATGTGTATAAATGTATTCGAGGTGATCGAGTCTTGAAGCGCCGAAGGTTTTGGCAACAAGTGGCGACTGTAGTCAGAATGACCTCTTCAGGCGAAGGATCGGCCCTTCTGCTCCCATTTGCTAATAACACGTCAATACGGTGATATACGGAGGGCAGAGTCTAATGACAACCTAGGAAATAGACTACACTTTAACAACCGCACAGCACCGCTGAGAACCACAGAAGCTTTGGAAACCTTCCAAAAACAAGGTTCCGTTCGTTGCCAAAATTGTTAATAGGTTACATATTATGAAATCTATAAATAGATATATTGTTATTCAACAGGCTATATAGATTCTAGACCAGACCCTGCGTTGTAAACAGGCTACCCCGACCTAATTTATTAAATATTTTCCACTGGGCCGACGTAGATTACACTGTTTTTATGTTGTTTATTTCGATAGAAATACGTAAAATATGTTTTTAATAGCTGTATTTTATACAACGATTCGTCAGAGCGAGGCCATCTTTCGGAGGGCGAGGGCAGGACGAAAAAAAACATCGTTTTAACATTGCATCAGATAAAGAAGGTAAACTTCTGTGGGCCCAAATTAAAGTCAACTTTATTGTATGGTAATGGCCTACATTAACGGATCACATCCCGCTGAAGGGATCACGTAATATGCTACTGTGAATTGGGCTACTTGACACAAAAGTTGACTTCATTATTCAGAGCCAGGGGATAGGTCTTAGCTAAGCCTACCTGAGGGCAGCATAAACACCACCCAGGAAAATAAACAATTTTGTGTGTGTGTGTGTGTTGGGGGGGGGGGCTACGATTAGGCTACTCCACCTGCCCCATGAGCTGATGTCAATTGTTTCGATCCAAAACATTAAGTTATGCATCGACTATTGTTGCTTTGCTTTTCATTTCAAAATGTGTGAATTTAATACGCTGCCCAAAATGTAATTTCGGCATTATTCTCGGAATGTGAAAATACGGGCATCTGTTTTTCTGGCTGAAGATAAAACTTTTGATATCCATCTACTGAATGTATGTCTTTTTGCAGTATTTTTCATTCGCTTGGTGAATCTTTTGCGTCCTAACTCCGCTGTTAGGTCTTCTAATCCAAAACTGCCACTACCAAAGTGGCTGTTGAGAAAAACATTGTCATTTAAATGTCTTTTATGTTATTCTATTAAATTATAGACAGGCTACTATCATAGATAAGCTGGTTTAAACATATATGTTTATATTGCTTTCATTATTTAGGCCTGTATTATAACTATACCCTACATTGTTTTCGATTGGATGTTGCCTTTCGTTTTCAATTGCTAGCAGCTCTTATTTACCTATTCAACGGAATGTAACTCTGGATATGATCAAATGGACCGGAAAAGCTGTGCTAAAAGAGTCTAGTTAGTCCAGGGTATACTTAGTAGCATTACTGTTCATTATTCAGCGTCAGCACGATGACCTCACGTGAAACAAGACACCTCTTTCTTGTATCCCCTGGTAACTGTTGTCGACCCCACCTTCATCTTGGACAGAGGGATCAGGGCGATCTGAAGGAAAGAGGTTGAGTTTGTTGTACGAAAAACATCAACGGTATGAACTGAAATGTGATGGAAATCTAAATAACTTACACATAAATAGCCTACCTATTTTAAAATACCAACTACTTAAGGATAAAGTAGCTAACATCTAGAATGTTATCAAAGTATGACACAACACATTTGGGAGGTTTTGGGCTAAAGTAGTCTGCAAATTTCTACTGTTTACTCGGTTAAATGCAAATTAAGTTACATTTTTAACAGTGGGCAGCCAGCAAGTCCATTAAACAGAGACATTGAATTTGACATTTGTACTCTTCACTCCAATTAAAAACGTTTACACAAAATTGAATATATTGATTGTTCAATACAAAGTTTCTATTTCCAGGGTTTACTAGAGCATTTACTAATTATTTCAATTCTTGAAAGCCACCGCTCTGATTCATAACTGAAACCTAAGCAAATCAGGGACACTGAGTAGTCCTTTTAAGATATTATTTGTGAAATCCTGCTTTTATGAAGCATTACTAAGACATGTTGATATTTATTATTAGGCTAATATGCATCGATATTTATTATATTAATTTCTCTATTTTGTACGACATGAATTATCATTTTGGGGGGAAATTAATTAGGCTACCCTAATAACACCGCTTCATATAAACAGTTAGTATCACGAGATTGACTCGCGTTTCCATACATTTTCATGTAATTAAAAACAAAGGAGTTCTGTTACAGTTGGTCAAATAGAGTTGTATACTGATTTAAAATACATTTGGAAAGAAGTAGGATTTAAAATGCGTTTGGGAAGATCATTAGCCTAAACGTGTTTTTATGATCTTCCGTGTAGAAAATAACGTTGTCACTGACGATGTTCTTTCACCACCACTGCTTATTATCCTTCAAGAATGGGCTTAAAATACTGGTATATACCGAACGTTTAAAGTCACATTTCCTTGTTTAATACAACCACATTTCACAGCTACCAGAGCTAAATCATCTCCAGATTACTTTAAATCTCAGAACAAATCTGGCAAGTTGACACGGTGTTGCGACCCGGACTTTGGCCAACTATGAGATATAGCTCTTCCGCAGTGTCGGCTCTAGCCTTTTGGGGACCCTAAACAAAATTTAATTGAGGGCCCCCCTCCTCTATCGGCAGGGGCGCCCTAGAAGTTGGAGGCCCCTTAGCAGGTGGAGGCCCTAAGCTACCGCTTATGTTGCTTATGCCTGGAGCCGGCCCTGCTCCTGGGTGGGAACAAACCCTACAAAGAGATGACGTTTGTTTGCGAGCAGCTGTGTTTGTATGGGAAAACCTCAGCATTCTCCTTTCATGAAGTTCAGCAATAGTTGAGATTTAAATCTTTGTTTTTAATGTGTTAGTAACAGGGACTGGGTCAAATCTGTATGATTTAGAACCATGTTTCTCATTCATGGCTTGAGAGAATTGGTGAATGACAAAATACAGCTAAAATATCAGATCCCATCTTGAAAAAGCACTAGCTGCTACAGGAAGGCGTGTCGCCGGTGAAGACCCGTGTGCTTCCGATACGGACTGAAATCACCTACAACACGTGAGGATGATGAAACTAAACTGAAAAAAACCTCATAGGTCTCTTTCAAGGTTCGCCTGTTAAGATATAGTGAATTCTTGGCGAAAAGCACGCTCGACGCAGACATGCAGTGCACATCGTGGTTGGTCTCGCAATTAAGTTTGGTCCGGAGAACAGGAAGCAGGCTCACATGATCTTTAGGATCTAAAACCCGGGAACCTAATCTGGTTGACCTCAGATGGTTTGTTCATCAAATTCCATTCAGTGGATCTGACATCATGATTCTCGCTGTAGAATGAAATGAATCCGAAGTCTCTCAATTTTTCACATTCTTCTTGAGTGTTAGGGAGGAGTTGTAAGGAAACCAACAAACATTGTATTTTAGACGTATGACATTTCAAGTACGCCATATGTTATGTGTACCCGGTGCTCATTAACTTGCCATGCACATTGATGCTAGGTGTTTTGACAAGTCGGAAGTTTTTTTTCAGAGGTCTCTCTATCGAGGTTGTACCTCCCCCTTGTGATGAACTGAAGGTACTTCCGGTCCAAGATATTTTACTTTCTTTTCCCCAATTTTCGTTTAACTGATTGAGCAAATTAGCGTTCTTTACATTCCTCACACGGCCTTAAGCAATTTGATGTGGGAGCCGTTGCAAATACTTTTACTTTGATGGTAAATACCGTGTGATGTTTACAAATCCTGGGTATGGCTGGAAACACATCGGAGAGTTAGGCGCTCAGTGACGCACTGGGGAAAAAAAACAAGAAATCAATCAGTCTATGTGGTTATAATTAATGAATGCAGCTACATTCCTGCTTTTGCATTTTCCCATTACATGGAGCTGACAGTATACACTGGCTCCGTTGTCTGCTGCTGCGTGACTCGGAGCCATGAAAAACCGATGGTCGTTGGTGGAAACCTACTCTTCCGATTCACTGGAGAAAAATATGAACAACATGGGGTGTTTCATGAGCGGAAATAAAAGAGTTGAATGTTAATAGCGAGCATGTAAATTACATTTCTGAAGTCCAGATTTGCAAGCACATGTTTTGCTGCCTAGGTAAAGGATGTTTTGTTGTGAAATAAGAAAACAGTTATGGAGTATTTTAGGCTGGAGGTGGAACCCTGAGGAACAGGAACCCTGAGTAACTGGAATTCCAAGGAACAGGAACCTAAAGGAACACCCATTGAGACAGTCAGCAGTTGAGACAGCAGGCCCTGAGATTATACACATCGAACACGGTCAGATAATTTTTTTAACAGGCCAAGCAGCTCTCTGAGAACCAGAGGTCATTGAGTCTATCAATAAGGATGAGATGATTCAAAGGTTTTGGCTATGTCAATAAAAACAGCCGCACAGTACTGCTTGTTAATGGCGTTCAGGACCTTGAGTGTTGGGTGTTGCGGACGTACAATACATCCAGCCTTTAAAACCTGTCTGCACTGCAGAAACTTTAGACAGGCACAGCAGAATAGAAATCACTCTATAACGGTTCAGGTTCAGCTTGTCGCCCCCTTTGAAACATTGTTTTTCAGCTCGATGTTAGTTGGTTCTTCGCCCTGGGAGTCATTTGTAGGCAAAGATAAACTACAAGCACAAATGATCAGAAGACATCTGCAGGGAATTTCTTAAGTTAATGTTTCAAATAGCTACAGCTGAACGTCCTTTAGGGATGGCATGGTCGAGACAACAGATGGCAGAACAAAGAGCTTGGGTCAGGATGTAAGGTCTGAGGATACTTTTGTACCTCGGACTGGCTAGCAGCATGGTCTCATATGACTTGTTTCCTCTGAATGGTACTGGCACAACTCTACTCGCCTCGCCTCAATTTTACTCGCTTTGGGAGCTTTTCCACCGCTATGTACCAGCTCTATGTACTCGGCTCTACTCGCTTCGCCCTTTTCTGCTTTTCCATTGGGCAAAAAGCTAGGATAGTACCTGGTACCAGATACTTTTTTAGTACCTGCTCCGTCGGGGTTCCAAGCGAGCTGAGGCGATACCAAATGGTGACGTGAAAACACAAAAAAACATCCTGCATAAACCGGCGTGAACCCAGCGTGCAGCAGAGCAAAACAGAACAAGGGGATTTATCGTCGTTCTGATTAATTACTTCCCAAACTCTCCTGTTTTTTTCAGCAGTATCTTGTCTTGCTGCCTTTAGCTTTTTCTTAAAAACTGCTTGTCTCCTTGCTGTGACAAACAGCCACATACCAAGGATCAGAAACACCATTCGTTCGAGATCCTCCATGTTCCTGTGTATGTCGCGTTGAAGGTGGCGTCATGGCAGTTTTCCTGTGATGTCACTATGGGTGGGAACAGGGTACTATCAGCAGTGGGAAACGACCCGAGGCGAGGCGTCTAGAGCCGAGTCTAGCTGGTACATAGCGGTGGAAAAGCTCCCGTGGTAGAATCGAGGCGAGTAGAGTTGAGCCAGTACCATGCAGTGGAAACAA
>JACXGI010021240.1:0-10378 GCA_016801175.1 Esox masquinongy | reverse complement strand
ACACACACACACACACACACACACACACACACACACACACACACAGTCACTGACCCCGTCTTGACCCACGGGTGCTTGCTTGGGTCCCCATCTCCGTCTCTCCCCTATCACAGAGGTCAATGGTTAGACACTTAGCCGCAGACATTCCCACGTCTCATAGAAGCAATGATAATGACACAAGTACATATAATGTCATGGAAGAATCAAAGAGAGAGAGAGAGATTGACAGAGGAAATTCGTGTGAGATAGTGAGAGAGCGCGACAGAGAAAAAGAGAGGTACAGGAAGGTTGGGCTGGGTTGGTTGAGTTTCAGTGAAGCGTGCTGAAGGGGATTGCCATCGCTAAACAAACAAACTGAAGTACCGATGACAGAATACCACAAATTAAGACCATCCACTCTACCAAACATTGGCCCATGACTGAATCTAGTTGCCAATATATAGACACAAAACAAAACAGTTTTCCTGCTGAAAACTATGTGAAAGTAAGAATCTGCATCTGTCGGCCTACGGTGACCCACACGCAATCCTCTCTGTGACCTTTTGTGATGAGCTGACTCTTCTACAACACTTACAAGGCTTTTAACCGATGCCTCGGCTGCTTTAACACACGTTAAAGGCCACTACTGTTAGTGAAACCTAGCGGCACCAGACCATGCTTCCTGTTTAAGAACGCCAAAATCGTGGACCGTTTTCTATAAGTACAAACTGCTTGCAGAAGCAAACCTCAACAGTCCAATAACACACTGTTAACATCACATTATTGAGGATCAGATTGACACCTGGAATTGAACTAAAGGAAGCAATAGTAGTGGTGTAACTTTACATTGAAAGGCCACTTGGGTTGATAGCTGACAAACAAGCTAATGACTCAGACAAGTTTTCAGAGACATGCATGTAGATACATGAGAAAATACTTTTAAACAGCAAAAAGAGACCTGATCTTCATCTCGACTTCCATCTGAAAGAGAGTGAGAGGAGAGGAAAAAAGAGATAGAAGAGAAAGATAGAGACAAAGAAAGACAAAATCGTCAACTACAGGGAATTTTCCAAAATAATTCATTATGTAGAATCTATACTAAGGAGATGTACAATTTACACCAAGGACACAAGGAATCTATACCAAGGACATGTAGAATCTATACCCAGGACACGTGGAATCTATACAAAGAAGATGTGGAATCTATACCAAAGACATGGGAATCTATACCAAGGACATGTGGAATCCATAATTAATCCAGGGAGGGTGATGTTGCAGTTAATTGCAAGAAAACAAAATCAGATGTTTAAGACTTAGTTATAGTAACATCATTTCTAGACTTCAAGTTTTGCAGCGTGTTGCAAAAGTTTTATATTTTTGGGGTTTAATAGTAAATCAGATACAATCAGCCAACTGCACCTCCTCCCGTGAGACCCCGGGCATAATCTGTAAGTGAGATTTGACTAACAGATGATATCTACCAACATATCACACAGTTTCATGTATAATATAGGGAATAGGGACGTGCTTAATTCAAAATTACAAATGAAAAAAAACACGACGACGTTCCGACTTTCGTTTTGCTGTGGAAGCGCCTCCCAACGACTTCACTCGTTAGTTTTCGTCTACAGACAGCTACTTCTGGCTTACCACTCCAAGACGCCCTGGGTCTCACTGGGACTGATGTGGACTGAGGTCATGAATGATTCATTAACATGTATAATTCATCAAGAAAATGAGTCCTAATATTTCCCTTCTTCCTCCTATTAATGTCAGCTGGGCTTTCAGAGGAGATAATTAATGTTTCTAATCCTGTAAATGGCTGTAACTGCCACAACTCTGACAGAATGGGTGCCTGTGGTAGGTGATGCATTGCTATAAATGGGGTGTATTACTACAAATTCAGCAAATAGATATAGCCAATCTATAAGTGGTTTAACACCAGACACGGTAAGAAAATCTGATTTAATAGAATAGCGTGTGAATGTGAAATACAACTGTCATGCAAGTTCATTGGATGTCATTGGAAGCTTAATTCCCTGTATTAAATAATACATACTGCAGAGGATGAGCTCCGGATATGAACAAAAGTAACAGCATATTGTGCCAATATCCACTGATGAAGATGTATATTGGGGATATACAGTATTTAAGGTATAGGTATTGTACCCCAGACATAAAAGAGACTTACAGTCTTTGATCATTATAGGTAGAATGAAGATCTAAGGTTTGTTTGTAGCTTCAACCCAAGTCCCCCCGAAAAAAAAAGAATAGTTTGGAGCACGGACACAACACAGAAAATAACTCTAGATTCTAGGTAGAAGGTAAAAATATGAGAGGAAACAAAAAGAAAAGATCACTGTAGAGTAAGAACTAATCTCAAACAGAAAAATGCAGACTCTGTGACTCATGATTTGGCCTGAAGAAACTGAAACACATTCAGTAAAGGAAGATGAGGATTTTGAAGACAAAAAATAATAGATCATAGATGCTCATGCAAAAACTTACAGCACAGAGACAGATAATCCCAGTATGCACACGTTTAAGAGGAAAAACGTTTGATGCTAAGAAAAAAAGAATCAGATGAGGAATATGTGTTTTTGTTCCAGACAGTGGTGGACGACAAACAGTTCGGGATGAATGGCACAGACGACTGGTAGGTGATAGCTACCTGGGACGAAGTCAACCTCTTCAAAACTGGACATTGTCATGCTGGTGAGCTGGCGTCGCGTCTCTCTCTTCTCCCGCATTATCTGCTGAAATGTCTTCAGGCACTTCAGCCTCCGTACATCCCTCTGGCTCATCTCCAGGGGATGCTCCTCTGTTCCCCCTGCCTCTGCCTCTTCCACTGCCTCGTCCTGGGGGGTTCCAAGGGGGTCTGGGACTACCATGTCTGTCCCCGGCAGTGGCGGACAGGGTTCATCTCCACGCGTCTCTTGGGGTGCCGGCTCCTCAGCCGAGAAGGAAAACGAAAGGGAGTCTGCAGTGGTGCATTGCGAAAGAGAGAGAGTGGGAGCGTCTGCTGGGGCCTGAGGTGGGGGAGAGACTCGTCCGTCCTCTGCTTCTACATGGGGAGAGAGGATGGCCTCGAGGATTGGTGACGCAAGTTCTGGGCCTAAGTGAGAAATGTCCCCTCCGGGGTAGGACACAGGAAAGGGTTCGCAAGGGGCAACTTGGTCCCGTGGGAGGCTGTCACTGACCTCTTCTGGTAGGGGTTCACTGGGGTCCGAGAAAGCAGAGGAGAGCAAGCTGGTCTGGGTAAATCCCTCTGTATCGTCCCTGGCCCCTGTGTCCACCACCCCTTCCTCTTGGGACAAATCTGCACTGGATACGTCTTCTGTTTGAGGCTGAACAAAGAGGTCTGTGGGCATCCCAATCTCGGCCTCATCCCCGGGACTCTGAGCGGTTCCGGGTCCTTCCAGCTTGCGCAGCGCACCACGCAGGGCAGAGCTGAAATCCAACACTGCTCGACCAATCCGCTTCACGTTAAAACCCACATTTTGGAATTCTGCGCTGTTAGGACGAGGGAGGCGGCCGTCCAGATCGGCAATAAAACTTTCATCGAATGGCATGTCTGTAAAATCCCCACTAACCAATGGCATGTCGGTTTCGGCCGCAGTGGGGTAGCTCAGTAAGGAGTTCTCAGTCCAGGTACATGTTCCCTCTGTAGACTCTTCAAGCATGCCATGCTGATAGTCAGAAAAAGTTTTCTGGTAACTATCAACTTCGCAGGCGGATGTGATGGGGCGATCTGTGTAGCCATAGTTCTCTACTTCCACAGGATGTCCTTCCATTGAGTGGTAACCAGAACTTTGGGGGAATGAGCAATCAGCAGGACACTCGTAACCTAGGCTGGGGCTCTCTGGGAAGGCATCAATAAAATCCTGAGTCCCTGGCTGTGGTTGGGGGCGTCGTCTATGGGAGTGCCACTCCTCACGGCTGGAGGTGCTGGCTGGGGAGTTGTAGTGCCGTCCGGAGGAGTGGATGGAGAGGCGGTCTGAGCTTCCTGTGGAGGTCTGTCCCAGGGTACTGGTAACATACCCCCCCGAGTCCCTGCATCGATCCCAGCTTGCAGCACCTTCAAAGCAGGGAGGCACTACTCTCTCCTGTTCTTCAAGACTCCCTTGTCTGGAATAACAGACTTCTTCCTGCCACCTAGCCTCTGCAGTGCCACGGTGCTGTTGGCCAGCACCACCCCAAACCCCCACCCTACCAGCTCTAACCCCACCACTAGCGCCACCACAAACTGCACCATGACTGGACGAGGGCCGCTCGCGGTCAGACTCTAAGTCAGGACTGTGTCCTGAGGATAGGGAGCTAATGCTGTGGCAGTCCTGGCCATCCTGCCGCTCCAGATAGTTGAAATCCAGTTTCCTGACTACAGTTGGTTCGGGGATGTCTGAGCTGTGTTCCGACGTGTCGTCCGGTTCATCATCCTCCTGGTCCAGGCCATCAGGCTCCACTGACTCTGCGCCTGGCGAGCCTGTGGTAGACCTTTCTTCTAACGTCGGAAGGTGGAACTCCACCGGCGTACCGTGGATGCTGTGGCGTTCACTGAAAGGTCGGCAGATGTTGGAATCCGATGGCGCCACTTGCCTGCCCAAACTGCCGTAAGCACTGACAGGTCTCTGGCGAGGGATGAAAGAGGACCCGTCACTCCCCCCTGCTGCCCCAGACCAAGCCCTATCCCCTGGACCACAACTGGACTTATTTCCGGAGCGAATACCCTCTATCTCTAGAAGCACAGCATCCACACAGGAAGAGACCTCCTCTACCGAGCCTCGTACAGATGACAGGTAATCACGCAGGTCAGAGATCTCCTCCTGGATCTTGTTGATCCCTTTCAGCTCCTTCAGGATGTGTTCAATGATGGCGCTTGATTCCTCCTCCTCTTCATCTTCTTCCTCATCCTCCTCCAACAAAGTGTCATGTCGAGTTCTGTTGAAGTTGTAATCCAGATAGTCACCCATAGAAACAGGTCTCTTGGGTTCTGCACGTGACCAAGCAAATTCAGCCCTACTTCCAGCCGCTCCTGAGAAACCAGAACCATTCATGTTTGGGCTGATCCGGTACTGGGATTCTCTTCTTCGTTCTGGGATTGTTCGGATCCCTGGAGGAATAATCCATTTCTGGTGTTTGGGTGTTCTGTGTCTGTGTTCTGGCACGGTCCTGGTGCCATCTGAAAAAGCACAACTCCTCTTTCTCTGTGACTGGCTGCTGCTGCCACAGTTGTTCTGTAGAGTGCAAGGGATCCTGACACAACCTTCTCTGTTTAGCTCCACCTCTCCAACACAGGATGCCCCCGAAGGCCCTCCATGTCCCTTCCCGTTGGGGAACCTTGAGGAGCGAGCTTCCTCTCTGGGCCTACATTTCGCAAAAATATCTGCGGCCTCCCTTTTCTCCACCTGCCTCTCCCCTCCTCCCTCCTCCTCAATCCCGGAGGAGTAAGTTTCTGGGGCAGGCTGATCCTGGCTGGACCCTTGAAGCAAGCGGTGGATCTTCCCCCGGATGACCAGCGCTACCTTCGGGTTTGGGGCCCTTTTTTTGCGAACCTTCTCCTTAGTGGCTCCTGTTCCATGTTGTCCATTGAAGCGGTTCCGGGAGAACATCTTCAAGGACAAATAACAAGTTGTGCCTTTTGGAGTCCCCCCTACATTGTTGCTCGAGTCACATTAAAACTGAGGGCAGGCATCTTGTCCATGAGAAGACATTCATGTGTTCCTATTTAGCAACACCTGTCAGGAACATTATTCCAAGTCTAGAAAGATGGGAAATCAAAATTAAATTACACATTTGTATTTATTACATAACTAATTATGCTTATAAGAGCATATTAATTGTCAAAAATATAGTAGTCAACCACAGGATATGTATCTGCACACATTTCCCCTCATTCCCCATTGAAGCACAGTGAAAGAGACATAAAATATGGCTCATTTATGTTTCATTTAGGTTAGCCCTCAAGCTCCACAAACATAAAGAGACAAAAACTGGAGGAAGTTGTAATCTACGGCACAGTAGATAAATGCTCTATAAATACTTCATATAGAATTGCTTTCTTAGGCATAGCAGATGTGCTTGTGTCAAATGCCATGCACAGACATCCGTCCTATGCATCTGTTGATGGAATTGATTGTCGACAGAAGCAATTGGGTTCAAGTGTCCAGCTTTCAGGATTATACAGAGGACTTCATCATAATCTTTAAGGCCATAATCCTTACAGTTATTAAGTAATTTACCTAAGCACTAGGCCATATTGCTACACTGCCATTAACATCTTAAGGCCAGTTCTGAAAGAGGGGTTTTGTTCATTACCAGTGGGGGCAAAATGACAGAGCTGTTGTCATTTAAAAGCTATGACAGGGTGGAACAGGTTCGACCATGAAAAAATGTGTGATTTCCACAAGATAATTAGAATAAGCACAATAACTACTTTAACAGTAAAAGAATAAATCCTGGAACTATCTGGTAATTTTACTATTATTCTACCAACATGAGGCATGGTTGAACCGTTTTCCTAGTTCCTAAGCATTTCTGCTCAAGCTTCCTCCTGGGTCCTTCTTACTAATATGAGAGAAGTAATGAAATACCCTCCCCTCTGTTCGACATATCTTCCGTCTGTCATTCCCTGGGCCCTGATGGCTGTGTAATTTGCCCTGACTAGCGCAGTAATTGCTCTCCTCACTCCAGCACTACACATAGCCCCTCCGCTGGACAGAAAAGCCGATACTTCAGTCAGACACATTCTCCACAAAGCAGGTGTGAGCTCCCCAGAAAGACACAGGCTGAATCCCAAATGATCCCCTAAACCCTCAGTCCTCGGCCATCCATTTGTAAGTGTCCAGAAGCTGAGGGAGAGATGATTGAGGGTATAGGGGCTAATGAGACCCTCCAGTAGCTAATTTTAGTGAGTCTGCAACAATGCAACCAAATAATAAACAATAAGGCACCTCGTGATTTTTTTAGTTTGAGCAATTTCACACAAAATAATGGATTGGCGTGCCTGACGATCTGAATCAGTCATTTGTTCATTTCTGGTTTGCAGAATTGCCACAAGTAAAATATGAAGCACACAAAACCCACACATCGGACATCAAAGATCAATGTTAACATCAGACAGCATTTTATCTGTACTGTATCATTTTATCTAACTTCGACTACTGGGTGTATGTCCACCTGTCTGTCTGGCCTACAGGCGAATGTCTGTCTGTCTGACCTTCCTAGAGGTTATATCTGTCTGTCTGACCTACTGGATTATATATCTGCCTGTCTGACCTACTGGAATATATATCTGTCTGTCTAACCTTCCTGGGGTATATATTTGTCTAGCTAACATTCCTGGGGTATATATCTGTCTGTCTGACCTTCCTGGGGTATATATCTGTCTGTCTGGCCTACAGGCGAATGTCTGTCTGTCTGACCTTCCTGGGGTATATATCTGTCTGTCTGACCTACTAGAGTATATATCTGTCTGTCTGACCTACTGGAGTACCCCACTACACATCAGAACAACTATGTGGCTTTATGCATCACTGCAGGTCAGAGGGACAGCTGAGGTTCAATGCCCTTTCCATAACAAACACACTGAGAAACTCCTTAACACGGAGAGAGAAGGTCAGAAGGAGAAAGGGTGGAGGAGGGGAGAGAGAGTTTGGAGTGGAAAAGGAAGGGGAGGAGGAGGGAAACAGATGGGGAGACAGACAGCAAGGGGAAGAAAGGGAGATACAGGGAGATAGGGAGAGAGAGACAGGGAGAGACTATAATCAAACATCCAACCGCAACTTCCATCTCTTCACTAGACATTTTTCCTACCAAATAAAATAAATTAAAAGTTCAACACCCATAGAACAATCATCATCTAGTCTTGATTCAAGATTTTGCATTTGCCTTCGCAGTGTGCTATTAGAGTCTGTCAGCATGAGCACCAAAGAAATATCAATGTCAAGGAAGCCAATTGTAGTCTTCAAAATCCAAAACAAATCTATTGAAAACACAGCCAAAATGTTGAGCCCTACAATCACAAACAGCACAGCACACTCAGGGAAAACCTCTACTGTGAATGTCATAAAAATACTCCATAAGGAAGACAGAAAAAAACAGCGACTGTCAGGCAAATCAGGAACACACCCCTGGAGGCAGGTGTGAATGTGTCAGCCTCTCCCTCTGTGGATGTGTCAGCCTCTCCCTCTGTGGATGTGTCAGCCTCTCCCTCTGTGGATGTGTCAGCCTCTCCCTCTGTGGATGTGTCAGCCTCTCCCTCTGTGGATGTGTCAGCCTCTCCCTCTGTGAATGTGTCAGCCTCTCCCTCTGTGAATGTGTCAGCATCTCCGTCTGTGAATGTGTCAGCCTCTCTCTCTATGAATGTGTTATCCTCTCCCCTGTGGATGTGTCAGCCTCTGCCATCCACAGATTACTTCACCGGCAGAACTACAGAGGCTGGACTGCATGGAGCAAACCATTAGCTAGCTTTAAAAACAGGATAGCCAAGTTAAAAAAGGAAATGACAACAAATATCTGCAATTTGTGTAATTTCACAACTGCTGGACTGTCCCTCTGCACGCAGGATCCCCTGGTTATATTGGTGTCCACCCACTGTAATGCGGTTTGAAAGAAATTTGTGAAACCCTGAAAACTTTTATCTACTGTATGTGAAAAATGAAAGTTCTGTCACAGCGAAAAAACACTAAATTGACAGACCCCAATCGATTGTGGCACGCGCCACATACATTTTATGTGATCAGTGTCAGTTGTGGGTTTTAAAGTTCACCTTTTCATCAGTACTGGCTAAATACAAGGAAACAAATTTTTTTGTAGCGCTAATGGAAGCAAAAATGTTGACAGTTGTCACCATGTCCAGATGAGATTTACACAGCTGTCAAAAATGCCTAGCCAGATTAAGACTAAACAAAACACAGGCCTTCTTTGAAGTGACTCTAAAAATCCTTATTGAATAAATGAATGGTGAAATTAGAAAACAACCAATAGCACGCTGTGCCACTAGGATTTATGGGGGATTATGACAAGTCCACTGTTTCAGTCTGTTGACTTGTTTCAGTTTCAATCAGAAACATGGCTGACACCAACTGAGACAACAGACATCTACTATTCTTATTAGTGTATCTACCACACTGTTTTCATAATTTGTATGTGAATCTCACTTATATGAAACTGGCCCTGTCATTAACGTCATTAAAGCAGAGGCCTCCCACTGGTCTACAGCTACTGGTCGCTCTGCAGCCCATTAAGCTGCTTGCAGAACAACTCTGGACGTACACACAGTTTTCACATGTTCCACGGCAAATTGTCATAATCAAATGTCACACATCAGACACCTCCGGCAACGACTACAATCTAATCAACGCAACACAGACAGTGCCCCGCCATACCTATCGAAGTATCTAGCAATTATTTTCCAGCATTTTTCCTGGCTGACGTGTGGTGCATTTGATCACTCGGTAATGACAAACAAGTCTTTTGGGTCGGCAGAATTACTTTCGTCCAAACCTTCCCGACACTGCAAGGTATGCTTAACCGCCAGACGTACATCAAGGGGAAGTACATCGTTTCTATATTTGTTATTTTTCTGAAATAGCAGCGTCAGCAGGCTACAGGTTCATCCAAGACTGGTGCATTGCTTTAACTGAAGGGCCAAAAGCACTATTAAAGTGAATCACACGCAAGCACACAAAAAGTTTTCTTTCAGAAAAAAAAAAGTATCTTCCAGTGTAATTCAATCATAGCTCCGGACAGAGTAAATACATTTTAATTATTTCATGTGTTAGGGCAGGTTATTCTCCTGGTTCTTGGAAAAAACAATCAATGTAGTTAAAATGGGTACATTGTATTGATATTTAGAAAATATCTTAATTAAAATCAGCATTAGCCGAATGAGCACCTGAGTCAACCTTTCACTGTCATGTTAAATGTTTCATATTTATTATCAAGTGAGTCTTAATGTTAACTACAGGGGACACTAAAGCACGAATAATAGAACATATATTTTGTATGGGGAATGTTTTTTAAACACCCCTAAAACACACAAATAAATAACTGTGACATCCTTAAACTTTTTCCTGAGTTCTCAGGAGTCTTTAAGAGAAAGACATTGGGATTGGGCACAAGTGGAATGTATCTAAATGGAAGGTATTGTTCTGTTCCGCTGCAGAGAATCAGCTTTAAGCCTTTAGCTCGGTGTTCTTCACATTTAATCTCCCTCTCTGATTGGCTTACTGATCTGGATTATTGAAGTCACAGACTGGTAAACATGCTATTTACAAAAAACCAGCTGGCCGTCAAAAATCAGGACACACACACACACACACACACACACACACACACACACACACACACACACACACACACACACACACACACACACACACACACACACACACACACA
>JACXGI010021239.1:0-10399 GCA_016801175.1 Esox masquinongy | reverse complement strand
ACAGTTCTGTGTGGGTTTGTAGCACTAAAATAGTTCCTGTGTGGGTTTATAGCACTAAAACAGTTCTGTGTGGGTTTGTAGCACTAAAACAGTTCTGTGTGGGTGCGTAGCACTAAAACAGTTCTGTGTGGGTGCGTAGCACTAATACATTATTACTGAAACATATCGACGTACACAGATACAAACTCAGATGCAGGTGCGAACAAGCACACACACACACACACACTCCGGCATCTGCTTCAAAGTGCAATCAACACAGAGCTGGGCAGTGCCCTGGTGCTAATGTCTAGTGACAACAGTGTTAATATGGGAGGCCTGGGGACATGGCTGCTCGCACACAGACAGACACAAACCACCCCCCTCCTCCCCCCACCCAACTCCCGAATTAGCAGAGGTATAGTGTAAGGTCTGTAAGAGAGTGGCGATAGCCAGCCTATCAGGCCCTCCAATAGGAGATCAGGTCACCTATTGTGACACGATGTGTGTGGATTGGAGGGATACGAACAAAAGCACAGCAGCATCATGGCTCTCGGGTCAATACGTATAGTCCCTATGGTAGTGAATGGAGCCAGAAGGATTCTGTCTGCTCTGTGGGGAGGAATGGGCTTTGCCATTGCCTGCCGCTCTCTTACATTACTCTACTCCACTTTACCTTGACCTCCCACACCCACCTCCCCACTTTCATTCGACATTGGTGCTTTCTCTCACAGCTCAATAGAGACGTATTATCTAGAGTGTGAATGGTTGTAGACAGTGAGTCAGCAGGACTGAATTGGACTGCTATAATACACAGTTTATGGTGGAAGAAGCACAGTGCAAATTATTGATATTATACCAATAATCAATGGATATTACATTTATACATTGCAATTTATCTTGTCCCATATGACATTGTAATTGGTATAATTCTAACAAATATCAAGACCGCATTTTCTCTAATAGAAATAGAGTTTCTATACATTCTCTTCAATGCCATCTTCAGAGCATGGGGACAAAACCCAAAACTCTATAACTGTGTCAATGACATCGCCCATTGCATAATGAAATCACCAGCAAGTGAATAATTCCCCAAGATGTTATTTTCTCTCTATATTTAGCCACTTCTTTATCCCTGAGAGAGCTTTTTAGTTTAGTGGTGGATTAAGTAATGCTTGGTTGGTGCTCTTAGCCTTTTTATTAAATCTAGAAATAAAAGACTAAGAGAAAAAGATTTAAAACACTAAATGAGTGCATCGTTCGGTGCTCCAAGCCTTATACTGTGATCTTGATGAATAAGCTCTGTGGCCTTAATGTTAGTGATCATGTTTCCCTCTGTGTTATAAACAGTTCTACTATTAGTTCCATTCCACCATGCAGGCAAGTTCAGTTGAGCGCAGATGTTATTTTGTTCAAGTAAGAAAAAGTTATTCTGTTTAAACCCATATTTAGAAACAAGTGTTTTAATTAATGCTTTCAAGTGTTATCCTCTGGGATTATTTTTTTTTTATATTAGTTTGATGTAGTATTTTAATATTTTGTTACGCCACAAATACATTTCATTTGGCTGACCGACATTCACCGCTCTGTGTGTTTGCTGCATGTCCAGACCCAGTGTGTATGAAGAGAGCATCTCCACTCAGTACGCTGTTTTATCAGGGCAAATAGGGCCCCAGTCAGAACTAGTGCGCTAGGGATTAGGATGGCATTTGGGATGTCGGAATGAATGAAGAGCCTGCAGGGTTGGTGTTGCTCTGATTAATGAGATGTGGTTCTCTTCTCTGTGGTGGTATCACTGCTGAATTAGACCTGATTATGCCTGGCTGCGTCACACATGACATGACTAACGGTTTATTTTCAATTCCCCGAGCTTCGGTTTGCCCCTGTGATGGTTTTGTGTTTGTGCGCTAATTGTGTGTAGGTATAGGAAGACAACTCTGTGTGTTCTTACACAATATGTGGGTGTGTGTATGTGTGTCACTCTCTGTCTCTCTGTCTTTGTCCGGGTGCTGGTTTTTGTTTTTCCAGTTTGTGTACCTCCATAAAAGTGCACACAGCGTTTTTCTCCCCGCGACTTGATAGCAGACAGCCGGGTGCTGGTGTGTCTAGTTATGGGTCTGTGGTCTTCCTAACTGTGGTGCCCTGTGGGAGCTCAGATTCACCTTAATTAACATCCCCACTATAAACTGGGTTGGCTGTGCTCTGCTTTCACTGGCGCCGCACGACCTGCCCTCCCCGCCTGAAATGGTTTAAATACCCTTCCCTTTGAAGGGCTGATATGGCCATTAGGGGATCACGGGGGGTTTATTCCTCTGTCTGTTCACGTATTCATTCGGGGCGGGCTCTCAGAGCGGTGATTTCTTAGAGGAAAGGAGTGGAGCGGAGAGAGGAGGCTAGAGGAGGAGAAAGGAGGGTGCGGAGGTGAGGAGGCGAGGGTAGGGGAGGATAGTAGCGGAGATGGAGATGGAGGGGCGGAGTGTTTGTGTTTGTGTGTGTGTTTGTGTGTGTGTTTGTGTGTGCGTGCATGCGTGCGTGCGTGCGTGTGTGCGTGCGTGTGTGCGTGTGCGTGTGTGTGTGTGTGCGTGTGTGTGTGTCGGTGAGTGTAACTTGATCTCACAGCTGAAGTCAGTGATTCTCATTCATCCAGAGGGAGGTAAAGATATAAAAATTGAATTGAATTTAAACATCCATGTGAAATGAAAATTGAAAGGCGTTAATATATGTCAGTATAAAGTACATTTTTAGTCCTGTAGGCAGGCATTATTGTAAGGGTTAGGCTTTAAATGCTTTGGTACTACTAATGAATAGTTAATGTAAAAGATAAGGCTTGGAAAAAGTGAAATTCATCTGCTTAACTGCACATAACCAATCCCTTTCCACAGGGCACCAGCAAACCGTCCATCTATTTAAATGTACTGGCACCCACCAGTCCTCAACTAACTTTCAAGTCATATATGAATGTTTAAAGTGTACAATTGGCATTTTGGTTTCCATTAGGATTAGGGTTTAGGCTTAAAAGTTAGGTTCATATTTTGGGGATACCATCAAATAATGGTTAGGTTTACATTTAGTGTTAGCAGTTAGGTACAATAGGATTTGAAAAATGGTTTGGGGTCTCCAGAAGGCAAATATAGCTGAAATGTGTGTGTGCGTGTGTGTGCGTGTGTGTGTGTGCATGAGTGTGCATGTGCGTGTGAGTGTGTGAGTCTGCGTGTGTTTGTGCGTCTGTGCGTGTGTGCGCGTCTGTGCGTGTGTGCGTGTGTGCGTGTGTGCGTGTGTGTGTGTGTGTTTGCTAGGTCACTGTGGAGGAAGACCATTGTGGACAGTGGTCATACGTTTAGGTCAGCCATGGCATGGTTAATCCCTCTCAGCCTTGCTACTTGGTGACCCATCGTGACCTTTGGTTTGTATTGATTCTGGGGATTGTGGGAAAAGCCATGGCTTGGTCAGTGTAATAGCTTGCTTTCTTTGATTCTTTCTTTACTTGTCTCTCTGTCCCTCTCTGTATTTCTTTCTCTGTCCCTATCTGTCTGTCTGTCTCTCTACATCTGTCTCAATCTCTGCCTCACTCTTTGAATCATGCCTTTGACTTTTAGTGCTCTATCTCCCCTGTTGTTTGGATCTACTTTCTTAGTAACAATGATCTACAGAATAGTTTGCTCATTCCTTGTTTTATGGACCTTTAAGGAACTATAATTGATATTACTGAGTTCACAACAGCTGTTATACAGTTAAGTCCGGAAATATTTGGACACTGACACAATTTTCATAATTTTGACTCTGTACGCCACAACAGTGGATTTGAAATGAAACAACCGAGATTCAATTGAAGTGCAGACTTTCACCTTTAATTCAAGGGGTTGAACAAAAATATCTTAATATTAATAATATTAATCATTTAGGAATTGCACCCATTTTCATACACAGTCCCCTTGTTTCAGGGCCTCAAATGTAATTGGACAAATAAATAAAATCATAAATAAAATGTTTATTTTTAATACTTTGTCGAGATTCCTTTGCAGGCAATGACTGCTTGAAGTCTGGAACACTCCTCTGTGATGCTTTGCCAGGCCTTTACTGCAGCTGTCTTCAGTTGTTGTTTGTTCGTGGGTCTTTCTGCTTTTTAAGTTTTGTCTTCAGCATGTGTAATGCATGCTTGATCGGGTTGAGATCAGGTGTTAGGTGATCACGTGATCTCAGCCAAGATCAGGTGAGATCAGCCAAAATTACAAAACTTGTGTCAGTGTCCAATTATTTCTGGGCCTAACTGTATATAGGATTATGTTATCAAATAGATTCTTTTAAACATTTTGATTTTCTTCCCAGTATTGTGATTTTGATGACTTTACTGGTGCGCCATACGGGGATGCCCTTGCTTTGCCTAGTTGATGTATTTTGCTGCATTTTGCAGAGGGAAAAGTTCAGCAGTTGTTTCAGCCAGTCTGTATGCTGGATTGTCATCAGCTAAACATTCGTCAGGAGCAGCTCTAAGGCCTACAATGGGCGAGGGAGAGCAGAAAGTGGGGAATGAAGGGTGGATGTGGAGGAACGGAAGGTTGAGAGAGGAAAGGCTGGCAGGGGACCGGTCATTCGATCCTCTTTGAGTTCATCTGCTTGTGTGAATCTGTTCAACGCTCAGCAGTTGCAGTGGTTCTCCATCAAGGAATGCTACTTTGAACTCCTCAGAAAGTTATCTGAAAGTTAAGAAGGTATAGTGGGAGAGAAAGAGAATTATGGAGGAAGGAACAAGAAGACAAGTAGGGGACATTGGTGAAGAGCAATGGTTTGGAGTGTGTGGTGTGTGAGAGGGAGTAGCTCCCACCCTTCAATGCTGGGGATAATGAGTGTGAAAAGAGCCAACTCTGTGAAAAGGTAACTTATTTTTTTCTTTTTCCTCTGTTTGCTTGTTCCCGTCTCAGTGTCTGGCTCCCTCTCTCTTTTATCTCTTCTCTCTTTCTTTTCCGGCCCTTGCCTCTCTCATCCTCTATTTTTCTTTTAACCCTCTCTTTCATGATCCTCTCAACACTTTACTGAACCTCAATCCTCATCTTTACCACAACACGCGGTACATTGCCCTCCGTGCTACAGATTACTACTGGCTACACTCTGTTCACCCTGGAGGCTCTGCGGTGACCTTTCAACCCCAGGCTCCTGACCCTCAAACCTCTGAACCAACCGTACCCTACTCGACCCACATTCCGATTGTACCCACAGTGATTTGACAAAAAAACACATTCCCTTCCCCACTTAGAAACAACACAGCTGCGTCCACATGTCTGAGACTCCAAAGATGCTTAAAGTAGGGTATTGTCGGAATAACTGACAACGATGCCTTCTGCTGTTAAATGAAGTCTGACAGCACCGTAAAGAAGGGGGTTAATGAACTACCGTTTGCTCACGGCAACGCCCCCTTAAATGAGATATGAAGAAGAAAGGAGTGAGGGGGATGGATGGTGATAGGAAGGATGACACGAGAAGAGGTGATGAGGCCGGGGAGGCTGTGAGGAAGGCTTGGAGGTTGTGTTTAATTGGCAGGCCAGCGTGCGGCTGGATGACCACCATGCGGGACTAGCCGACAACCTGGGGGCTGAGTCGGCTGTGCAGCAGCCGGGCACGGAGCCACATGGCCATGCTCTTCTCACTCCCACCGACAACTAATCTCATGGCTCCTCTCTTCTTCCAGAGTCTTCCCACGATCCCACAGGCACTCTCATCTGCTTCCTGGCTCCTCCGCCCTCATTAGGGCAGAGGCTGGCAGAGATAGAGAAAGAGGTCAGGTCTTGGGAAGCAGCGCTGAGGAGGAGAGAAACACCAAGCTGGACAGCACCCTTTACCTTGGTCCAGCCTGCTTGGGGAGACCCCTTTAGGGGGCTGGATGGACCATTGTCGAGCACACTGCGCACTCAGGGAAAATGCTATTGGACTAATGATTTATTCACACATGCTGAATATACAGACTACAACAGATTTTCTACTTTGACACACAATTGGTAACCGTCACACAACGCTGTAGACACAGACGGGGCACATACCCACTTGGCTAAAACAAACAGGATCTTGATTGAAATCACCAGGGACTTGAGCAGCCATGTGGAGAAAGAGACAGCCGTACATGGCTGCCACTAGCTGCACACTCTTAGGGACAACGGTGTTAGACTAATGCTCATGAACTCATTGATAGGCTCTGTTCTTAAGGGCTTATTCAAACTACAGACATTTTTGAGACAACAATTTCATTTAAATTACTACACAATTTAGTTTTTAGTATTGCAAGGAAGAATTCTGGCCCTCAAAAAGCTATGCGATAAGCTGAAAACCAGCATATGCAGTGCCTTGCCCTGTCAAATTATGGTTACTTTAGAGCAGCAGGGCTAAATAGTTGGCTAGCTTGTTTTATATTTACTTATTTTCATGAACTGAAGTTTGATCTCAATTGAACAAGAGGGCACTATAGAAAAAATTTTCAGGCTGTTACCAGAAAATAGCTAACACAATTTATCCCACGTATAGACGGCACACAACATTCTATAATCCATTTTTTTTGATACATCAAATTAGAAGCTTATTTGGACCAAGAAACAAACAAAATGGCATTCCATAGCTACAATGTTCTGGGGACCAACAGGCTGGATTTCTTAAGTTTGTCTCATGGTAAGCAGCATGCTAACAATGTACCCGAGCCAGACTGTTCATCTTAATATAAACCTAAAAGGATTAGGCTTGGGAATAACCAACCTACTGTTGTGTCTTAATACTGTTACAGTTTTGAAGTCTTGAAAATGGAGTTCTGTTTATGTCCTGGTTGTCGTTCATCCATTGCAATTGTGATGATAAAAAAGCTTAAAACTTCAGAGGCAAACAATGTTCTAACGGTTGGAAAGCCTGTGCGTGTTTGCTGTGCGTCACCAGTTCTGTTAGCTACATCAATGTCCTCCAGAAAAAAAATGGATTTAGTGGTGAGTTGCAGTTTTGACCGGCCACATCCTCCTCATGACTGTACCGTTTACATTCCCTGTAGCACAAACACAGACCCTGGGTTCGCGTCTCTACCGCCGTCTATCCTCAACTGTTTATTGAAGTTTTGGCGAGCAGACAAAACAGGCGGTTTTAAGAAATGAGTTTTTTAGGTTGGACTGGTGAGACCCACCTAGCAGAGACAGTTGTTGTGCGGTGTCACTGAACATGTTTTGCACTGGATGGGAACCTGGCACACAACATCACTGTAAGACCCACTGACCTGTTGCTCAGTACTGGAGGCGAAGGGGGAGTTTGGGTGACAATTGAGGGACATGGGGTATGATACTAAATGTATAGGTCTGGGCTTTAGGTGATGACTGGATAGTAAGGGTTGATATGGGTCTCTGTGGAGGTCGGTGTCGGAGGGCTAAAGTAATGATTGATAGAGGCTGGCTGGAGCCTGTTCTGGAAGCTTGAAGGGATGTTTGATGAAGGCCGGTGGGGGCGTGTGCTGGAGGGCAAAATGAATGGTTGTTGAGACCATTGAAGGCCTGTAAAGGAAGGCTTAAGGGATGGTTGATTCGACATAGCGATACAGCGATCGACAAATGTTCTGGGTTTGAATGAAATCACGGGGATGATGTGCGTAGAAGATTAATTAGCGGTTGAAAGAAAACTGTGGTTAGCACTGACAGTGTGTAACACAAAAGCCGGGCTGCAGCTGAAAGAATATAATTATTCACTTCTACCTCGGGAGGAGGGATGACGATGTGGGTTATTTTTCTGTCTCTCTCGCTCGTTGCGGATTTGTAAAATATATCTAAGACAAATGGTCTGCTTCACTGGGCTCTGTTTTTATAAATGAATAACTATGCTAATCAGGGAAGTCTTTTTTATCTGTTGGTTGCTCTCTAATGTAATGCAGACCTGAGCACCTCACCCCCTGTGTATCACTTAAAATTGCCTCCCTCCCTTCTGCTCCCTCCATCCCTCCCTCCCTTCTGTCTTTCTCCTTTTTCATCACTCTCTCCCTCATTCTCTCTTCCCTGTCTCTTCCTCTTTCCCTCTGTCTGACAGGGCCAATATGGCAACATGATTTCATAGTCATTCAGATATAATTCTCAAAAAAAGGAAGTGATATTTTAATTAAATAGTGCTGATTGGGCTTGTGTTTATAAGTGCATCTTATTGAAAGGGAGCACTTATCAGAAGCATTTAAAAACACACCCTTTCAACCCAATGGTCAGGAAACAAGACAGACAGGATTTGTATGTCTACTACAGACCAGCAGCCATTGCAAGCCAAGGAGATGGTTTCCTTTGATAGTGAGGTAAAAAGACATGCATAGCCACATTGTCTTATCCCATTTCTTATTTGGCAGATCTCTTGTTTCAATTAGAGTCAGGTTTAAGTGGCAGCCTCCCCTCATACCCGCAGATACTTCCTGTTTCACCTCGACTGTGGAGAAGAGCCGGCACTGATTAATCGGAATGGTCCCTTTCTTCTTTCAAGCTTTCTCTCCATCCTCTAATTCTTTCTCTTTGGTTCTCCCACTAATTGACATGTCTAGTACTCTTTCTCAGTTTCATTATCCATATATCTCTCTTTCTCTCTCTTACTACCTCCCCATCTTCATCTCCCTTTACCCCCCTCCTCCCCCCACCCTCAGTCCTTGCCCTATTTCTCTTAAAGCTGTCATTTCATCTCTGCGATGGGGGGGGCATGGTACGGGTTGCTTGTCAGGGCATTGTGGGCAAACGATACAGAGATCCTGTCGTTCAGTCTTCAAGGTTACTGTGCTTATGGTCATACATTAGGCCCAGAGACAAGAGAGGAGAACATCAGCGCCATCGCCACTTAGGGAGAGCATAATCACCGTGCCATCAGTTACCGATCTGCTTTTGTGTAACCTCCATTTAACGTAGTCCAAACCTACACAGCAAAATGCTTACATTGTTTATATGACCGCAACACATTGATTTACAGCTGGCTGTCTTTTAAACATGCATATGCACATAAATGCACGCACATACATGCACACACGCGTAGACGCGCAAACGCACAGCGGAGCGGTTTAAAAGGTTTAACTCTGACAATAAACGAATGAGAGGATGGTGAGAGAGAGAGTACGAGTGTAAGGAAGGAGAGAGAGTGACAGGATAAAGAACAGGCCCATTCTGGAATCAGGAGACATTAGCCGTGGAGGGAAATGCTTATTGTCTTTTATTCTGTCCAAGAGAGAGGGGCTTGTACTTGTTTCATGTGTCAAGCACTATGTAGTGTATCCTGACAAATCCAATTGATGTCTCTATTTAGCTGAATCACACAGAGAGAGACAGTGTGTGGGAGAGAGGGAGACAGAGACAGTGAGAGAGAGTGGGGTAGAGAGACAGAGAGAGACAGTGAGAGAAAGAGACAGAGAGAGCTGCTTGTAGTACAGAACCCACAAAGACAGGTATTAAATAGCTTTAACATGCTGGCTCTGTTCAAACAAAACCCGGGAACAGCCTTTGAGACAAGAGTGTTTTCATCATGTAAACAAAGCGACTGTGTGCCTGTCTGTCTGTACATGTGTGTGTTTGTGTGTGTGCATGCGAATATGTGTGTATCGTGTGATTATGTTAAAAAGTGTCTTAAATTGGGGCTTTGGGTCTGTGATTGTGTGCGTGTGCCTGTCAGACTTCATAGCCCAGTGTAGAGGACACAACGCACTGTACAGCCAACGGCATAGGAAACCATTCAAGCCCTTCATTTCTCCCACCTGTAGGAAACAGCCTTCACAGAAACGGGTGAACTCAACGGATTACTCTGGATCCATGGGAATGCATTTCATATTCAAAGTCGCCAAATATTATGTGGGAGACGCTGATGGGCAATGACGATAATAGCAACCCTGGAATATCCTTGAAGGAGGACAGACAGAGAGGAGAAAGCGCGAGAGGAGGAAAGAAGATGGTGATGGGGAGATAGTAGAACTGGACAAATGACCTAACACAGTGTACTGTAGTAACGCTGCCGACCTGCTCGGAGAGAGGACAGGGCATGAACGTCCATAGGCAGCAACATTACGGACAGGGAAATAGAAAAACATTTAGGGAAAAACAGCAATTTGCGTTTCAGCTTATCATCATTACTGCGATTCCATCATGTGGTGACAGAAGCGTATTTCTGAGCCTGTGTGTGTGCGTGTGTGCGTGTGTGCGTGTGTGCGTGCGTGTGTGCGTGCGTGCGTGCGTGCGTGTGTGCGTGCGTGCGTGCGTGCAGGGTTGTTTCGAGGTCATGTACACAGACCCTGATAAGAGTCCTGCTGGGGTTCTAATGAGAGGTGGGCCCAATCCCTAACACGACAATGAGACCAGTTTACTGGGCGAGAGAGGCAGAGAGTGAGAGAGAGAGTGAGAGAGAGAGTGAGAGAGAGAGTGAGAGAGAGAGTGAGAGAGAGAGTGAGAGAGAGAGTGAGAGAGAG
>JACXGI010021238.1:0-10424 GCA_016801175.1 Esox masquinongy | reverse complement strand
CCCAGCTTCCAGTCACTTCCCCTCTAGAGAGCCTCCAGCTTCAGTCTAGCCAGGCCAGGAGCGCCCATGCCTGGTTGGGGCCCTGATCGGGTGGGCTGTGTCATTAGGGATTCTCCCACTCTCAGACTACCTTTATCTCTGGTCGCTGGGCTATGTGGGTTGTTCGAGTTTGTTGGGGAAGTAATCTAGGGAAGATTGAGCATGTCAGGTCCGATAAGGGACAGGGCATCAGGAGCCTGTAGGCCACAGATAATGTTTTATCAGACAACACACCACCCACCCGGGGAATTATCAGACAACACACCACCCACCCGGGGAATTATCAGACAACACACCACCCACCCGGGGAATTATCAGACAACACACCACCCACCCGGGGAATTATCAGACAACACACCACCCACCCGGGGAATTATGAACAGATAATGTTCGATTTATCAGACAACACACCACCCACCCGGGGAATTATGAACAGATAATGTTCGATTTATCAGACAACACACCACCCACCCGGGGAATTATGAACAGATAATGTTCGATTTATCAGACAACACACCACCCACCCGGGGAATTATGAGCACTAGAGCAGGTAAAGGGCTCACTGTTCTCTGTCTCTCTCTCTCTCTCGTATTCTCTTTCTCTCTCTCTCCATTGGTGTTATTTCATTGTCTCCTGCTGTTCTTCTTTCTCTCTGACTCTGTTCAGCCTTTATCATTCTGTCATCTTTTCCTCTCTGTCTTTCTCTCTTTCCCCTGTGCTTTTATAAAGCTCTTGTGATTTAAAGTGAGTCACTCAGTTCACGAGGACTGGGGTTTGTTATTTATTGTTAGCCTGGAGGGCTTAGTGAGTGGATCAGTGTGGTACTGAGAGCAGCATGCCTCCACCTCTCTCACACAGACACAGCCATCTCCAATCAGCTTGCGTCTTACTACAGTAGCTCCACAGCCAGTCAGGTCCATTGTGTATGGGAGGTGAATGTCAACTTTATATATTTGGGTGTAGATTCCTTTTGTATGCATTTCCACCCCTACTCCCTTGATTGATCAATCTATTCACTTCTTCTGCACATTGACCAGCTTCCTTCTTTCCATCAATCTTTTCTATCTAGTCTTCTATCCTTTCTTTATTCCATCCATCCTTTCTTTAATCCTACCATCCTTTCATTCATCTCTACACTTCTTTCCAATGATGTCATGCTCCAAAATATCATTCATTCCCTCCGTCCCTCCAGCAGACATTTTCAACCTCCATCTCTCCTCCATAATCCATTCCTCCTTTCCTCCACCCTTTTATTCTTCTTCTCTGCCATCCCTACGTTCTCCTCTCCCTTCTGATTGGCCAAGCCTTATCTTTGCCCTCCAGACCTCCACTGACATCCTTTGCTTTTGGAAGAGAGAGAACTGAGAGAGGGATGAGGAGAAGAGGCATAAATAAGACAGTGAACACAGCCTGTCTGGTACTGTGTGGTCGGGGGGATTAGTTCCAAGCTAGTGCTGGTGAAAAGACGGAGAGTAAACCTCCAGAGACAGAGGGAGATGCAGGAGGGGAGGGGAGATAGGAGAGGTGTATAGAAGTGTAGTGGAGGAAGGGAGGAGGGGAGAGGTGGAGAGGATGACCCTAGAACACACAGTGAGTCTCTTTCACTGCTGGTCCTCTTCTCTATTGGACCTGTATTTCTTTCCCCAATTCTTGTTCCTCTTCCTCTTTTTTCCCTCTTCTAGTTCCTCCTGTTTAGATTCCTTCTCTTTCTGTTCTCCCTCTTTCAGTTCCTGCTCTTAGTTCCTCCTCTTTCTGTTCTCCCACTTTCAGTTCCTGCTCTTAGTTCCTCCTCTTTTAGTTCCTTATTTTTGTGTTCCTCCTCTTTTGGGTCCTCTCTTTCTATCTCTGCTTCTCACATACCTTGTGTCAAATGTATCTCAAACTTTCTCCCTTTTCTTCCCATTTCTCCCACTGTCCATCTTTATTCCTGATCCCTCGTTCCTTCTGTCTCTCCTCTCCCTGTCTATAGAACTAGTTTTATGTTTATCACATTGCTCCCTCCTCCCATCCCTTCATACCTCGACCAGAAGATAAAACACTCACTCCTTTTTCTCATAAATTGAAACGGGTAAAACAAATCATTGCAATCACACACTCACCTTTACGACGTACATTTATAGCGAGACATCGATTGCATTTCCATCCCACAGGGCTGTCGGTAACGTGACTGAGAGGGGAGATGATTATAGATCCAGGCTCTGGACCCCAGTTTAAATGGACGACCCAGAGCGTTAGTGTCTCATGCATACTCATTGTGGACTGGTGTGGACGCTACTTATCTCTTGTCAGATCTCTTAAGGTCCTCCATTCATTCAAAACAGATGTGCAGATACTTCCTCCCAGACGTTATGTCCACTAATTTATAAATTAATAGAATGGTCAATATGGACTAAACATCCGGTTTTGGGTTTTATCTCGCGCCACGAACGTCTAGTTATTGATTCTGATGAGTCCTAACGTGATGTGAAGGCAGATTGTTCTAAGACAAGGGCGTGGCCTCTTTTCTCCACAGTTACGGGAGAGTCTATGCAACGGCGGATCCATATCACCACACGATTGGTCCAGCCGCCACCTACAGCGTTGGTACTATGGTGAGTCCTCCGATGCCGACCTTGGGGTGCCAGCCCAAATGGTACCCTGTTCCCCTAAGGGTTCTGCTCAAAGTACCTCACACTTGAGGGAAGAGGGTACCATTTGAGATATGGGTTAGTTGTCCAGAAACATGTTGAATAAATATTATATGAATACAATTTGCTATTTATTATTCATAGAAAATGACAGCTGTGAGGAGAGCTTTGATTTCCTAAAAGCCGCTGACTCACCACAGGGTTTTTCTCTTTTTTTCCATACATGAGATTTATCAGTTTAAAGCTGAGTTGTTGCCCCTTCAGTGAATCAACCAGGGATGTGGCTGCTTTATTCTTCAGTTTCATTGGCCCAAAGCTTTTTGCTTGAAATCCCCCTGAGGCCTAGGCCTCCTCCACAGGCAGAGGAGTCTTACAAATCTCCTCGTGAGGAAATAGTCGATTAGTTAATGTTTGTTTTTAGCTAGCTTTTGCAGCTAACATCAAAGATGAAAAAATATCTTCCAGATGAAAAATAAATAAATAAATGATAGCCCAAACAGAAAAAAAGAAGAAAAAAGAAAGAACAATTTGTTTTCTTTCGCGGGTATGGGTAGGGACTTCCTCCAAAGATTAACGACCATCAGGCTGGTACAGCGTCAGACCATGAGAGATTAAAGAAAAAGAAAGGGAGAAAGAGAGAGAAAGAGAGAGAGACAAGAGGAATGATACCTGAGTCATCTGGCTCTCCTTTGCTCTGTCGGAGAAGCTGATTGGTCGAGAGGTGTTGCCTCAGACAGATGTGCTGGGTGTTGTGCGCTGACACGCGTGTGATTCCGGAAAGCACACCGCCTCCTTCCTCCCCCGTCTCCCGACCGAGCAAACCCCCCCCACACACTCATACAGCTGCTAGCTAAAAGCCTTCATTAATTACATGACCAGTTTTTTCCTCTTCATTTACTTAATTCAAACTGTGGCCTGTGTTTTCATTACCTTATTCCTCTCCTTTTTTTTCCTTCAAAATTCTCCTCCCTTTTCCCTAGACACACACACACCTACACTACTTCAGCACTACGACAAAAAACTTGTTTCCAAACAACACAACAGCAAAACGACGAGGAAGTAGGAAGAAAGATGGAGTGGTTTAATGAATAGAAGAGTGCCAGGCAAAACATGAAGGCAAAACTAGCCGTGACAAAATGAACTAAATGGCTATAAGCTGTCTTGTAGAATCACTGAACAAGCACGAGCACTTACTAAAAGAAAGCGTGAGAGAATGAAAGAGAGGAAGAGAAGACAAAAAAGATGTAATATATATAATGATGTTTGATGAGTATTTCCTGGGCTAGGAGTCTGTTTAATGAGGTCCAAGGAGGCTAAAGCAGAATAGCTTCTTTCTTAGGTACAGCATAGGGTTGGAGACGAGATTATCCGTGTCACCTTTACCACATGGCTCTGGGCAGTGGACAGATATGGCCATCCATGTCTGTACTCGGATACTTGAATAACCTACTTAGGGGCAGAGCGAGGGCCAGGTAGCAGAGAAAGTGGTGCATGCTGGGTATAAATCATGATCTGGACATGAAAGAGAATTGGATACTGTATATCAGGTTCAATGACCTATTTAGAACTTGTAGATTTGATTGAAGATGTCTAACTTTAGAGGATCTAGTATAAATCCTCTGACCAATCACTTCTCCACTTCTGCCATTCCTTTTTCCCAAACATAGCGATACGTATACCTGCACACAACCCATCAGCATCTCTGAATTTTAATCTCTAGCGTCTCTACACAACATTCACACTTTGCTATTAAATTAAAAAGGGAAGAAGGTTTTGAGAGGGAAAAATAAGCCACTATAATAATTATTCTCTAAACTCATTCCTACTCTTCTGAATGCTGATTGGAGCTTTTTTCATCTTTGATGTTGCAGGCTAGCCTATACAGAGGAGGGTTCGGTCGCTTCACTCCCTACTAGAGAGGATAGAGAGAGGGACAAACGCTCCCCTTCTCCCTCCTTCCACCCCCCGGCAAAACAAAAAAACAAACACAGACTATCAAACTAAATGCCTCCTTCCTCTTCCATGGAAAACTAAAACTAAACAAATGCTTCCAGGTCAACAAAACACACAACTCCCTTGTAAAGACTTTACCAAGTTGAGTTTTATCTGACATCCCATCTGTCATCCACGTACTGAACCTGTTTGGGAATGATGATGCTCCTTCCTTCTTACTTTCTGGATGGATTTGAATGTATTGCTGTAGGTTGACAATGATGGAATGATGGAATTAGAGAAAGCAGGTGGTCCAGAAGAGAGAACGGGCACAGGACCTTCTGTATCTGTTATATCTCTCTTTCCCGATGAAGTCAAATTAAAATATTGATGTTCATTTCACACTTTTAATGATTGGAAACTGTTGTGAATCTGAATGTAAATGACAGAAGTGTTTCTGTTTTGGTTGCAGCAACTGTATTTCGCTATCTTGTGTGCTTTTAACTGGGCTCCCTCGGGAGGTGTCTGTGATTGCTGGTTTTAATTCCGTCCCATTTCCTCCACTCTTATTGTTACAATTAGTCATTTTCCCAATATACATTAATCCCATTAATGTTCAGCAATTCCAGTTTGAGCAACCCAGTACTTTTGCGAGGCTCAGATGATACAATACTTTCATTTCTTTAAAAGTATTGTCTGAACGATAAAGCTTGTAGAACAAACCCATAGTAATGATGGTTTGGTTTGGAGACTCGCAGAGGGCATTCCATAGCAGGAGCAATGCCTGGATGAATAACTTAAATAACTAAAAAGAACTACTATTATATATATATATATATATATATATATATATATATATATATATATATATACTACTACTACTATTATATGTATATATGTGTGTGTCTTTGGGGTTGACGAGTAAATTGAACTAGGCCCATTTCAAGTTATTCTTTTGAAAGGATAATTAAAAGTAATTTTGAAATATTTAGGCTAACTTGTTTATCCTGCTTTGTAGTTCCAATAAGTCCAAGTCCAATAAGTCCAAGATCCAATAAGTAGTTGAGTGGTCAAGCTTATGTCAGTTTGTTACCAGGCTAGTGGTCAAGCTTATGTCAATTTGTTACCAGGCTAGTGGTCAAGCTTATGTCAGTTTGTTACCAGGCTAGTGGTCAAGCTTATGTCAGTTTGTTACCAGGCTAGTGGTCAAGCTTATGTCAGTTTGTTACCAGGCTAGTGGTCAAGCTTATGTCAGTTTGTTACCAGGCTAGTGGTCAAGCTTATGTCAGTTTGTTACCAGGCTAGTGGTCAAGCTTATGTCAGTTTGTTACCAGGCTAGTGGTCAAACTTATGTCAGTTTGTTACCAGGCCAGTGGTCAAGCTTATGTCAGTTTGTTACCAGGAAAGTGGTCGAGCTTATGTCAGTTTGTTACCAAGCTAGTGGTCGAGCTTATGTCAGTTTGTTACCAGGCTAGTAATCTACCCGACAGTCTACATCAACCTAATGGAACCTAATGTGGAAGACTTGAAATCTGCCACAAACCCTTTGAATCAGCATTTCATTTTTAAAGCAATATTCTACTTATATTTTATATATAACTTTTATTTTAAAAAATACACATTTATTTTGGGATCTGCTTCTGTATACATAATTTGGTTGATGACTTGAAAGTGGAGGATGAAGGACCACCTCATACGAGTGCATTTCTATGCACGTTGACTCTCCAAACCGCCTTTCCTCAATTATCGTTGAACTTTTTCAAATGTAGCCCAGAGAGGATGGAGAAGAAAGGATGCATGTTAGAGTGTTGAGCAGGAGGAAGTGATGTATGTTAGAGTGGTGAGCAGGAGGAAGTGATGTATTATAGAATGTTGAGCAGGAGGAAGTGATGTATGTTAGAGTGTTGAGCAGGAGGAAGTGATGTATGTTAGAGTGTTGAGCAGGAGGAAGTGATGTATGTTAGAGTGTTGAGCAGGAGGAAGTGATGTATGTTAGAGTGTTGAGCAGGAGGAAGTGATGTATTGTAGAATGTTGAGCAGGAGGAAGTGATGTATTGTAGAATGTTGAGCAGGAGGAAGTGATGTATTGTAGAATGTTGAGCAGGAGGAAGTGATGTATTATAGAATGTTGAGCAGGAGGAAGTGATGTATTATAGAATGTTGAGCAGGAGGAAGTGATGTATCTTAGAGTGTTGAGCAGGAGGAAGTGATGTATGTTAGAGTGTTGAGTAGGAGGAAGTGATGTATTGTAGAATGTTGAGCAGGAGGAAGTGATGTATGTTAGAGTACAGTGGGAGAAGGAGAGGTATGGCATGGGTATTGTCTAGGCAGCAGCAATGTCAGACAGCATTGATTGTGGCAGAGATCCAAACGCAGAAGGTATCCTATTTCCACAGAATGGGTGTAAAGCAGAACACAGCATTTTACACAATTACTGTTTGTTTTTTTCAAAATAAGCAATAAAACCACTACAGTTATAACATTAAAACAGCTTCTATTGCTGTGCATTATTTGGTCATTGGCCAGTTTTTCTTTTTAAAAGATTTTTAATCCAGAGTGTTCAATTCACAGTAAGATAACTAAATCTTTGAATTACTAACACTGTCGAACAAAGAAGTTAAGGAGTTTATGGTGACTGATACTCTGATTAAAATGGTAGATGTATGATTAATTAAGACAATAAACCAGGCCCTCAACTCTTCTGAGAAAGTTATCCCTCTATGGTTTATTTACAGATCAAACTATTCTCTGTCCTCATTTTTGTGGATGTGTCTCATCCCTGAGAATGGCTAATGTTCTCTTGTCTCATCTCCTGGGAACTCGCAGGTGTTCTCTTGTCTCATATCCTGAGAATCGCAGGGGTCTTCTTGTCTCATCCTCTGAGAATCATAGGTGATCTCTTTTCTCATCCCATGAGAATCTCAGGGGTTCTCTTGTCTCATCCCATGAGAATCTCAGGGGTTCTCTTGTCTCATCCCATGAGAATCTCAGGGGTTCTCTTGCCTCATACCCTGACATCTGCTAGTGTTCTTTTGTCTCATCCCATGACTTTGGTCTGTGTTCTCTTGTCTCATTCCCGGAAATTGGCTAGCATAGATTTGCTCAGAGTAACAACTCCTGAGGTTATTTGAGAAGGGAGTACAGACATATACGTAAGCAATAAGGCACAAGTGGGTGTGGCCTACAGCATTCAGGACGTGTACACCTATTGGTTAGGCCACTGAGTTGGTGCCAGAACAACAACCGTATACGTTTCCATATAGACAGTCTGGGATCTGGTTCCTAAATAGCACGCTGTTCGTTAGGTAGCACACTGTTTTTGATGGGCCCTGATGGAAGGTTGTATGCTATGAAGGGAACAGGGCACCATTCATCCCCCAAGCCTCAGGTGCAGAGTTGGGAGGGCAATGAGAGGAGGTGATTGGCGTTGGGTAGGAGGTGTGTAGCCCTCCCAGCAAAGATGTTCAGTTTTACTGTGATGAAGCTGGAAATGGAAGGCGAGTGGAAGATACGGCCATGTAGCTGGTATCGATTGATCCCAATCTACAAGCATCCATCTTGGATCTAGTGACAGCTGAGTGGAAACTGGTTTTGGGTGGGAAACAATTTGTGTTGTTACACCTAACACACTTGCCCTGACCTAGTGGATGTCAGGGAGCAGAGAAAAATATGAACCATTCCCACATTTATGTCTTTCTTTTTTTCTCTCTTTTTTGCCTCTTCTTCTCTGCATCTCTCTTTCTCTTTTGCTCTCATTCTCCTTTAATTGACCAATTTGTAAAAAAGTAATTGTCACAGCAATTCAGTAATTTGCAGGGGAACTAGGGACCGCCACCTCAGTCAAGATGTCGGTTTCCACACCATAGAAATGCATTGTTACCTGTACATAAATTCACTATATTTCACAAGAACAATAAAATCAACATTGGAGTTTTTGTCAACTTTTAGAGCGAAATGTGGCACCCTGAGAATTTGCAGGGTAAATATGATATTCCCCAAACCCAGAAGGACCTTATGCAGCCAGTATAGTTTGTCTATATAATAACCTGTGTTGGGTAATGTTACTTTTTAAAGTAACTAATGACAGTTAGTAATTACAGTTCCCATAAAGTAACTACATACGTTACTTAGTTACTTACATTCTTTTCTTACTTTAAGATAAGTCCTTTGATTCTATATTAACGTGTTGGTCACTTTTAATGAGTCATCGTGTTATATACAGTCAGGTATTGCATAGTCAGTGTCAGTCACCAGCATATATTTTCTCTTTGCAGTAATGTGCATAATCCATTAATGTTTGATGACTTTATGCAGAGTTGAAAATTTACTAAATCAAATCTGTTTTGAAATTATTCAGTAAAATTGCGTTTATAAACAGAACATGTATTTAGATGTTCATTTGCGATCAACTTTGGTGATCCAACAGGCAAGAGATCCCAGCAAAACCTAACAGCAACTGCACTGATTTGTTATAGATGAGGGTTATAATGACGTAGTCAAAATAGTAAAGTGCTTCCCAAGCTTGAATTGTGCAGCTAAGCCTTTCGCTGCAGAAGTCGCTTGTTGACGCTACGTATCGATTTGACATGAATGGGAGCTGGGCGAGTGGTTTGGTGTATCATGAACTTTAACAGGGAAAGCTGCTGCTGCCATCTTCGGATCCTTTGTTGCCAATTACTACTGGAGATAATAAACACTGCATAAAGCTACTTTGGTTGCACTGTGGTTAACTGATGTAACACGTTATTTATTTAAAAAGTAACTAGTAAGGGATTACTTAAAACTAACGCGTTACATTGCTCTTTACCTTTAAAAATTAGTCTGACTGACCCCGAACACTGATATAATAATAACATTAGATAATAACATTAGTTAACTTAGGCTAACCCTAACCCCTTACCATAACCCTAACCGACTGTGCACCAACAATATCAACAGGCATCGCAAAAACATTGGTTCTTAAAAGACTCATTTCTCTCATCTTCTGAGAACAGCAAAGCTGGCAAGAAACAATAATCAGCAGGGCTGGCCTGATTTTGTCTCCACACGTCAGCTTACAGTTGAATAGCGTTTACAGTACACACATATGATAGGTCCACGCCATATTTCTACATTAATGGAGAAATCCAGATGTATGACAGAATAATGTTTAGCCTGTGGAAATGATTAACAAACTCACACACGCTGTCAAATGACAAGCCGTCAAATTACCCATTAAATGACCCATTAATCAAAGACACCAGCAAAACACACACAAGAGCGAGTAAAAACCTAGGGCCATTGGACAATGCTGAAACATTTCCGACCATCAAACTAATAGGCATTGAAAGTTTTAAGGGGGAGCCCCTGTTATGCACTCAGTGAATTTGGAATCATAAAAGGCTTTGTGAGCATTGGCCGATAGTTGGGATGTCCTGCCCTGGAGGGACAAACCATTCTGGTCCTCATCCTGTCCTTCTTATTCAGACCTGAGACACCTGGTGAGGATGAATACCTACCAGGTAGAAGATATGTCTTTCAGCCCTTCAGGATGGAAGTTCCCAGGTGCTCCCAGGTGTGCCCAGGTGCCCAGGTGCTCCCAGGTGCCCTGGTGTTCCCAGGTGCCCAGGTGCTCCCAGGTGCTCCCAGGTGTTCCCAGGTGTTCCCAGGTGTTCCCAGGTGCTCCCAGGTGCTCCCAGGTGCTCCCAGGTGCCCAGGTGTTCCCAGGTGCTCCCAGGTGCCCAGGTGCTCCCAGGTGTGCCCAGGTGTTCCCAGGTGCCCAGGTGCTCCCAGGTGTGCCCAGGTGCTCCCAGGTGTGCCCAGGTGCTCCCAGGTGTTCCCAGGTGC
>JACXGI010021237.1:0-10392 GCA_016801175.1 Esox masquinongy | reverse complement strand
GGATTGGATAGCCCTCAGTAGGGACCTCCTCACCCCATACTCCCGCAGCACCTCCCACAGTATCTCCCGGGGGACCCGGTCATACGCCTTCTCCAGATCCACAAAACACATGTAGACTGGATGGGCATATTCCCAGGCCCCCTCCAGGATCCTTGCAAGAGTAAAGAGCTGGTCGGTTGTGCCGCGACCAGGACGGAATTTGGATAAGATAGGCATAGTAATAGGGTTGTGTTAGTTGTTATCCTTCTAGGGGACATTAGGTGTAGGTATTGCAGGAAAACAAATATCCTAGGAAGATAAGTGAACAAATGTTTCATGACGATATTATCATTACCCTATAATTGTACTTTGTGTCAAAGGGGGCTGTGATTTCAGAGAAGGACTGTTCTCTATTGTAAACAGGATGTCGAGTTTCTAGGTGGCTAGTAGCCAACCTAGTACAAAGGGAGTAAAGCTTGGGGAATTAGATGGGTTTATTGTTTTACTTATATTCTCATACTCTCTTTGATTGAAGTGATTATCATTCAAATGTATGATTTATTTTATGCAATTTATACTCATTGTATAATCTGTTTACATTCCATTCATATGTAATTGTTTGAAACAACATATTTTGCAAGGCTCTGAAAGAACTCTGCACATGCTTACACACACTCACTTGATTGGTCAGGTTGGAAGTCTTTTACTTCCTCCCAGCCAAACGGGGAGGGAGAGGTTTGGCTTCCAGCCTCTGGAGCGGTGGTTGACAGAGGAAATTGTTTTAGGTAATTGGGTTGATTTCAACTCTCTTATACAGTAGGAACTGAGTTCTCCTCCTCACCTACCGTTTCCAGGTCTAGATTGTGGGACTTGAAAGAAGTCCTAAAGGGGGGATTTGTAGGGATGTTTTCATAAAATGTTATTTCACATTAACCTGATGAAGAGTAGACAGAACGTCTCGTGATCACTTGCATATCAATTGGGTGTTAATGAAACTTTTAACCAGGGCTCATATTATTTTTGCAAACAGTCCAATTGTCTTTGATTTTTCCACATTTAATTGTTTTAATTGTTAAGAGAGATTGATGAAGAATAAGGTACACAGTTTGGATTTCTATGTGTGTCCAGGTCAACAGCTGTGCTCAGTTTTTCTCCTTACATTACTGATGTGACTAATGAGCAACAGTATATTTCATGTGGATGTCAGAATGACCTATGGCTTGTCCTTGAATGCCTTGGGAGGATGAGTGAGCTCATAGATTAAAGAATCCTTGACTTCAAAGAATATACTGAGTGATGATGAGTAGTGGCTTGAGGAGTGAATCCTAGAGGGTTGTGAAACATTGATGGAAGATTCGAGAAGGATCCATCCAGAAATTAGCATAATGGGAGGACCTATTTGTATAATCATACTGTATAAAAATGTGTGTCTAAGGTTTGGAAGTTAGTTGTTCTGCAGACCAACATGAATTGGTTGCTCTGCAGATCAGCAAGGCTTTGTGAAGTCAGTAAAGTCTACTTTTGAATTCAAAGACTCCTGAGTTGTTTGAGATTGTTGGCGGGGAAAAAGGGGAAAAATGTTCCAGAACAGTATCCCAAACAATTCTTCTGGCAGTTTTGGCTGAAATCTTTCTTGGTCTATCTGACCTTGGCTTGGTATCAAGAGAACCCCGAATTTTACACTTCTTAATAAGTGATAGAACAGTACTGGACTGGCATTTGCAAGGCTTTGGATATCTTTTTATATCCTTTTCCATCTTTATAAAGTTCCATTACCTTGTTACGCAGGTCTTTTGACAGTTTATTTCTGCTCCCCATGGCTCAGTATCTAGCCTACTCAGTGCATCCACATGAGAGCTAACAAACTCATTGACTATTTATACACAGATGTGTGTCTATAAAAAGCCACAGGTGTGGGAAATTCACATTTAATTGCCATTTTCACCTGTGTGTGTCACCTTGTGTCTGTAACAAGGCCAAACATTCAAGGGTATGTAAACTATGTGATAATAAATGGCTTCATATGATCCTTAAATAAAGTTTTTTGCATGATCACTCATATTTTCAAAATCAATGCCAAAATTTCACAATTTCTGCCAGGGTATACAAACTTATGAGCACAACTGTAAGCATCAAAATGGGAGACATCATGTGTCAAATTCAAAGAAACTAAACAAATAGAGGTACTCTTTAATCAAGGATTTGTTGGACATCGTGAAGCATGGACAATGAATGCATTAAAAGTAAACTTGCAACGCATTGAAACGAACCTGATTGCAGAAGTATTTCAGGAACTAAAAATCAGCCTCATCCAACTTCGAGCAGCCATAGAGACAGGAAATGTGCGCGTCTTGTCCATAGCTGCTCAACGGATTTACACAGGTAGGCTTATATGGAAGATCCCAGAACTTTGTTTCACCAGAATGTGCTATATCGTTCAATATCAATAATAACCATCTACAATCTAACAAGCTAATTTCTTAAAGGTTAACGGGGAAGACCTGCTATTGCTGTGAACAGAGCACAAACTGAATAACTCATGAGCCAGGGATTCAAGGTCAAGGCGATGGCACGGCTGCTGGGGTGTTCATCATCATATCTGTAAAATGAAGTTGTTTGGAATTTTGATCTGAAGCAGATTTACAGTTATTGAAGAAGTTGCACTTGAGTAGCATATACGCAGACTCCACCAGCAATATCCAAGATCTGGGTGTGAGGTCCGTCAACCAATCCACTGGACACTAGTCTGTCATTTGTTTCAAGGAGTGACGTGTAACTTTTTCACGTATTACTTGACTTGAACAATATGTCATAAGGCAGACATAACCAATGTCAGCTGATGACAAATTATCTTAGTGGGATTTCACCATTCCTTGTAATTCACTTGTCACAGCTGTCATGCCATCACAGGTGTCAAAACACTCTGATGACAGATTGTCACATCTATCACGACTATTAAAAGAATGACATTTTAAGATAATTAGTTGTGAACTGACCTCAGCTGCCATGTTTATTATCTGGTTATGTCAGTCATATATTAACTAAATATACATTGATTGTGTCTTTTTAAAGATGATGCAAGGATTTTTGTTGGCTGAAGGGATCATTATACCAAGAATTTGTGAGATCCTCAACAGGGTTGACCCAGATGCGGCAGCTAAGAGATGGAGTAACACAGTTTCCAGACGCACTTATTATGTGCCTTTCGCCAATAGCCTGTGGCACTTAGATGGCCATATACATCTGAAGTTATTTCAAAGGTTATTTTTCTAAGTAGTCTCGGCATTTGGAATCCCTGACTAAGAATTTTAAAAGCCATTCATTTAAATAAAAAGTAATTAAATATTTATTTCAGATGGGGATTTGTAATACACGCCGGCAGAGATGGATGTTCTTGCTTAACTACATTTCTGAAATGCAGCAACAACAACACTGCTTCTATTGTGTTATCACTTTGTGAGAGCAACCTGTGACTATGGTTTACCATTAAACGTTAGGTCAGACCATGGTGGTGAAAACACTTTGGTTCCATTAATGATGGAAATGAATGGGCGAGACAGAGGAAGTCATATTATTGGGAAATCGGCGCACAATCAACGGATTGAGCGCCTTTGGCACGACGTCTTCACCCAGGTAGTTCATTCTCTGTACAATCTGTTCTACTAATTTGAGGATGAGCAAATACTTGACCCACAGGATGAGATCCAGAAGTCTGCACTTCAGCAGGTTTACATGCCTGAACTCCAGCAATGACTTAACTTGTTCCGAAGCGCATGGAACAATCACAGGCTAATGACAGCCAACAATAAGACACCCAGCCAGTTGTGGATGGAGGGAATGATCAGTAGTCGTCAAACAAACACCACTGCAATCAACAATGTCTTTGCCGAAGACCCCTTCATTGAAGACAATTTGGAGACCATGCTTCATCACCATGGCTTTCACCTCTCCATGTTACAATCGGACCATGATGTGCAAGACTGTTCAGCGAATGTGCCACATTCAGATATCACTCTAAGCCCTGATCAACAGCAAGCTGATCAGGATGCCATTGTAGGGTTAACTGATTTGAAGCTAAAATATCAAATCTGCTATAGGAAAATACAAGACTTGCAGAGTAGTATCTGATTGTTTACCATTTGAAACATCACAAATGCTTGTAAAAAAGAGATACATATTTGAACCTTAGAATGACATTTTATTATGAAATTCAAGATTTTTAAAACAGTAAGAAAAATATAACATCTGTGTAAAATGTAACTAATGTGAGTTAAATGTATGCAATGAAAGTTATCTTTAAAATAAATACAAGTGGAAGTAGTACTTGTGCATTTGTAACTGAAGGTCACTGTTCTTGAAGCTCAAGTTCACATATTGTGCCAAACATCGAAATTACATACTTTGTGTTTAAGGTAAAATAAAAATATAACAGTGACTTTAGAGTACTAGGTGTTTTGTAGAATATACAGTGGCCCTGTATATTCTACATTCGCATTCTTGATATCAACAATGCCGCTCTTTATGGAAAGCCATTCTATCATATAGATCAACAATTCTATTTTTTGAGATCAGTAATTAATTTATTATAATTATTATATATTATAGTATTACATGTACAGGCTGTTATTGTCAATAATAACTTGTTCTTAATAACTGGCCTGATTAAATAAAGGTAATAAAATAATTAACAAAACCACAACTTGATCAATTTTTAGAACATACTATATCTGTCCTAATAATTAATCCCAACTGGACCCCTCCCTAACTTTACTCCATCCTTGGCCCTGCCTTAGCCACTGAATAAAGTAGAAGGCGGAGGGAGAAGTTCCTATCCTAAACAACTATTTGCTACATAAAAACAATAATCTTTACTTTTCAGCATCTGATACACATTCAGTTTCATATAAATCATTGGTTATCACCTTGTATCACTATTCTTATGTGAAGATTGATACTCAAAAATGAACAGCAGGATTGGAGGTTTTGATGCAGTGCTTTGTTATCAGTCCACGACTCCTTAGTAGATATGGGTCAGTTTGAGATTTATGGAATGTTTCACTTATAGAGATGGTAGGACTAAGTCATTTCAAAAGCAGTTCTTTTGTGTTGCTGTTAAGGTTCACCCCAACATGCAGTACCTCCAACAAGCAGAGAAGGAAGAACCGTTTTTCAGTCAGCCCAGGAAAAAGCTACTCAGAGCCTGCAGAATGTTCATTGGAATGGCTTGTATTGGACCCTTGGTGGACCTTTTAAATGTAAGCTTTGTTCACACTGCAGTCCGTAATGCTGACCACAGTTCTTTTTAAAAAAAATCAGTCTTGGTTCAAAGGCAATATGTTACGAGTGTGTGTGTTCAGACAGCAGGCATTCACTGGCATGGTTACACCACTTGTAACACTTGTTGTGTACCTCTGCTCATACACTGCATCTATCAACCAAAGGTAAACATGTCATCAGACAGCAGCTAATAGATTGCTATAACACATGAGGCTAGTTTTACGGACAAAGATTAAGCCTAAACTTAATGTGTCCACAAAACCAACCCATGGTGTGGTTAGTGGATATTCAAAATACCATTCAAGATTGGAATATCTGTCAAAGTGTGCTAGGGGACTAGGGTCAGTCTGAATTCTATTCTATGGTATTGTTTTTGATCTAAGGCCCTAAAATCATAACTCTGGACCATGAAGCTAGTTCCTTTATTCATTACAAGCCTCGAATCAGGGCCTGAATTTGACCTGGGAGACTGGGTGATTGACAATGATGTGGTAGAACAGAAAAACAGCAGGCACCTGACCACGTAGGGTAGAAGTTGAATACCCCTGATCTAAGAAAGGCTCCCTCTTATTTCTCTGGTATCCTATTGAATCTTAGGAGGATCCTGAATCCTTGGACCATGACTGCCTGGCCTGACAACACCTATCTGGCCTTGTCCAAATTCACTGTCCAGACCCCACTTGGTTGTCCTTGTCCAGATGGTTGGGCAGCTCATCTGGATTCTGCCAAAAGGAAGGACACAGCCCGCCTATATTTATTTACCCGCTGGTCTTCTGAACATGCAAAAATATTGACTTAAAAGGTAATCCACTCTTATCTCCCCCAGCACAACCAAAAGATGACCCCCTTGTAGTCCTACTACTCTCTAGGTTCATTCCTAGGTTTCAATCCTACTAGGGAGTTTTTCCAAGCCACTGTGCTTCAATTTCTTGTTGTTGCTTGCTCTTTGGGCTATGTAGGCTGGGCATCTTAATAAGCAATTTGTGACTACTACTGATGTAAAAGGCTTTATAAAATATTTGATATATAAGCAAAGTCAGAACAGAGGAATGTGCCCACATTGTGTTGGGTGGGTATCACTGTAATGGTTTATATTTTGAAGTTATTAAGTAAATCCAAAATAATGTTTACAATTTATGAATTATAATTCTTTTTTTCAATAAAGTTGGTTTGCAATACACTGTCTTCATTACTTTTATCATTAAGTATCTCATTGTATTCATAATATTGTTTATTATATCTCATCTTCCTAGCTAATGGGTTGTACTGTGCCCTCTGTAATGATGTTTTCTGTTCCAAAAGTTTAGATTTCAATTTAGTTACTATAAGTTTATGGTATAGATTTGCTGTTTTTTAGGGTGCGTCCTTCTCTCAGCCACCTCCTCCAAGATGTCCAGCTTGATCCTCAGCACAGAGCACGCCTTCCTGATCAGTTTATTGAGCTTTTCCGCATCCCCAGACCTGATGTTGGAATCCCAACACAACACCTGAAAGATGGCACTAGACACCACAGACTGGCAGAACATATTCAGCAGTGTATTGCATAAGTCAAAGTACAAATTGTGGTCTGCCAGTCAGGTGGTCAGTGACCCTGGAGACCAGGGTTCCTCCATGTGCAGCAGAGGCAGCACCACAGACCCTCTACACAACATTAATAATTTAAACAGACAAACTTCGCCATATATTCATTGCTTTTTGGGATACAAATGTAATGGGGGTCATTTAACTGTATTGTCAAGAAAATGTACAGCCTTTAAATTATACTCTTGGACTTCTTCAAAACTGATATGTCCTGAAAGGTGCTACTGAAGAGCCTACGGTGCTCAAAATGCGTATCATGGGCAGGACCGTTGATGGGACCCATTTATTGTGGTCAACTGAGTGTGACTTTAATGTTCATTAACTTATCTCTTCTGATGACATCTTACCAGTCGTGTCCATGCCTGCCTTTGATAAAAAAAGATACATTCAAAATTGAGATTACCTCCTAGTCACTACACAGGTGTATGTAGCATGAAGGATAGAGGGATGCAATTTGTATCCCTCGAACTAGAAATTCCCATATCCTAGGAATTAATGTTTACATCTTTTGTTGTTATGAACTGCATCATTCCAACATATTTGTGGAAGAGTAAAACATAAAATAATAATACAATCTAGAAAATGATATTTATGAGTTGGTTTTGGATTGTTTTGGACTGGTTAGCATCTACATACAGCTCCAAAAATGAAAGTTTAGTAGTTTTATTACAAATAATGTAGAGCTTAATGGCTGCCTGTAGTGCTTCGGGTGTAAAGTCAAACAATACATTTTCGTGCCTACACCTTTAAACATTAAGACAATTATTATGTTTATTGTCACTTAATTCAAATGTTAATGCAATCCCACATTGCATTTTCTTTTTCCATTTTTGCTTGCAATATTTTAGTCAATATGAAAACTAAAAAGCAATCACGTGATTTGCATTTGAATTTTCATGTACTGGTATGCACATTCGCTGTCAAAATTCAAATGGTAATGAAAAGCCAAAATTCAGGGATCTCTTGATACCAAGCCAAGGTCAGATAGACCAAGAAAGATTTCAGCCAAAACTGCCAGAAGAATTGTTAAGGATACAAAAAAAAAAACCCACAGGCTGCTCTGGAAAAAGACGGTGTGGTTGTTTCAAGGAGCACAATACGACGATACTTGAACAAAAATGAGCTGCATGGTCGAGTTGCCAGAAAGAAGCCTTTACTGCACCAATGCCATAAAAAAGCCTGGTTACAATATGCCCGACAACACCTTGACACACCCCACAGCTTCTGGCACACTGTAATTTGGAGTGATGAGACCAAAATAGAGCTTTATGGTCAAAACCATAAGCGCTATGTTTGGAGAGGGGTCAACAAGGCCTATAGTGAACAGGATACCATCCCCACTGTGAAGCATGGTGGTTACAGCAGAAAAAGGTGAAGGTTCTGGAGTGGCCATCACAGTCTCCTGACCTTCATATCATCGAGGCACTCTGGGGAGATCTCAAACGTGCGGTTCACGCAAGACGACCAAAGACTTTGCATGACTTGGAGGCATTTTGCCAAGACAAATGGGCAGCTATACCACCTACAAGAATTTGAGGCCTCATAGACAACTATTACAAAAGACTGCACGCTGTCATTGATGCTAAAGGGGGAAATACACATTATTAAGAACTAAGGGTATGCAGAATTTTGAACAGGGGTCAGTTAATTTTTTTCTTTGTTGCCATGTTTTGTTTTATGATTGTGCCATTCTGTTATGACCTACAGTTGAAAGTGAATCCCATAAGAAATAAAATACATGTTTTGCCTGCTCACTCATGTTTTCTTTACAAATGGTACATACAGCTCCGGAAAAAATTAAGAGACCACTGCACCTTTTTCTTTCCTTTCCAAAAAAGTCAAAAAGGAAGGTTTTGAGTGAGGAACAGAAGGGTTAAAATTAAGAGACCACTCCAAATTGAACACTTCTGTTCCTCACTCAAAACTTTCCTTTTCAACTTTTTTGGAAAGGAAAGAAAAAGGTGAAGTGGTCTCTTAATTTTTTCCGGAGCTGTATATTACCAATACTCCAAGGGTATGTAAACTTTTGAGCACAACTGTAGGTAGGCCACAATCATAGATGTATGGGTACAATGCCAACAGGGCTAATGTACTGGCCTTACTGAATGTTCCTACTATTCAGCTGTCCAGCAAGCTAAACACTCCTCCAAATAACTCTCAGAGAAACAGGTCTTCGTTCATGGATTTTGACGTGGTAAAAAGTATGAAACTGCAAATACAAATAACAAGGATATACTAGTAAATGCTACATATTCACTAAATAAAAGTACAAAATAAAAGCTTAAAGCATATACTGTTGGCGTATGAATTGTGTCAAATTAGTTGTTATACAAACAAATTGCTACTGTGGCATTATGTAGCTAACTAGCTTACCATTGGCTATGTACAATAGCTTAGCATCCATGCTACCAGTATTAACAAGGCATTAATCTACATCTAAATAATGCCATGTTCCAGAAACAATATGTGAATAGAAACTAGATATGTATAGATAACAAAAACACTTACAGATAAATCTCTCTAGGGACCGACACAAAGGAGGATGCGAAAGGATGTTCACCCCACATTTCACACTTGCTTTTCTATTCCATTAAATTAACCACTTCCTGGAATCCCACATATTGAGACAGGAAGTTGATCCCCTAGTAACACCAGTCACCACCAGGTGGTGCTAACAATATATAGTGGGTCCAGAACACACCCCGTCTGGTATCATTTAGATACCATTATTACAATTAAACTGAAAGCAACTACACTGTTGACAGATCTTCTGCAGACACGAGGAGGACTACTTCTGAGATGGGTCTTGAAAAGGTCTTTCTGCATCCTTGCAGGGTGCTGGGATATTCCTTGCGCCATCGATCCCAGAATGTATTAGCAAGGTTTTGTACTACTTTCCATTGTTGTTGTAACAGTTCTCCTTTACTAAACTCAATGGAGCAAGCTGTTAGAAATACAGTCAATCGTCTGGTTAATTTTCTAGGTATGTATGTGAATAAATATTTCTATATAATGTTTTACTAGGGTTAGTTATCTAATTACAATGCGCTTCATATAGCTTTCTGTATGTAACAACGGTACCCAGCAAGCTAGATAGCTGAAACACAAAACAACTCGTTACCCCACGTACTGCTAGCTAATGTACAGACAGTAAGCAAGCTCTTAGTCGACTCTGACCTCGATTTGTAGTAACAAATTTACTTGGACTATGTGGGGCAATAGTATTAAGATAACATGCAAGTCTGCTAGAGGCTAAGTAGAACTAAGAGATATTGTAACTGCATTAGAGGAGGGGGTGACAGTATCCTTATCTCAATAGAATAGCTGGGAGCAAGAACAGACCACTTTGGAATTCGGTAATAAACTGGCAGAATGCCAGATAAGGGAAAAGACGCTAAAGCTAGAAGTCGATTGGTTGGAATAACAACAGGGAAACCTGAAGATGGCAGAGGCCATAAAAGATGTGTTAAACAACATAAATCTCATTTATATATGGTAGGAACCGCGCCCTGAACCATAAAATTTAGGGTAGGGGGCTCATGCTATAAGAACTGT
>JACXGI010021236.1:0-10393 GCA_016801175.1 Esox masquinongy | reverse complement strand
CAGGATGGTAGGAGGGTAAATGTAGACCAGGATGGTAGGAGGGTAAATGTAGACCAGGATGGTAGGAGGGTAAATGTAGACCAGGATGGTAGGAGGGTATATGTAGGTAAGCTCCCAGTAACCCCTGGTGGAGCAGGTTGTGACCGGTCAACCGGTGGTGAATCTCCAGGGGGTGGTGGGATGAAGCCAGGATGATGACTAGGGATGAGATGAGCACAGATGAGAGGATGGTAGGGTTGGGCGCCCTGCGTGTCTCTCTGATTCATATGCTGTGTCTCTCTGGCCAATACTTCAATCAGATCCTGCTCAATCTGATAAGAAAGTTGTGCATGTGTATGTGTGTGTGTTTGTGAATGTTTGCATGAAGTACTCTGTTTCTGTCTGTCAGTGTGTGTGTGAGCGTGTGTTCTGAAGAGTTACAAAAGCTCAGAGAAATGTACAATAATAGACCCGATAAAACACAGTGAATACATCCCCAGTACCAGGTCACCATCGCCTGATCGAGGATGTGAAACAAATCCAGTTCACTGAATTAACCATTACATTACTGCTCTGCAAAATACAACGCTGATGTAATGATACCAAGGGCATTTCTTCAGAGGAGATCTGTGTGATAATTGGTTGTAATATTGATTGCCCAGGACTAAACCATGGAGAAGAGAATAAGCCATTTAATCAGTACTGTTTCCAACCTCATAAAGACATTATAGTATAGTGCTAGATAAAGCTCAAATAAGGCACAGTTAGCTTATATAACTATTATGGATAGAACTCTGATCAAGCCTATCTTAGGCCTAAAGCACAATGATATAGGGATTAAAAATAATACACATGATTTCATGCTTCCACATAGTTTATTACAACATTTCGACCAGAAAGCTATTTTAGGCAACGGGCTTTGACTTCAGCCCAGTGAGTTAGAAGCCAAACACATAGAACTGCTTACAGTGAGCAAAACCCTCAGAAACTAGCTGGTGTAAGGCTGCTGCAGCATGAAATAAAGTGAATTTATTACAGTGTTGGATGGTCTGAAACGAGGAAGTCAGCAGCAACATCAAGGCCAAGCTGAGAAGCATTCCTATGACACCCTCCCCACCACCAAGTCTGGTTCCGACACAGAGGAACGGGTGAGACTGTATACATAGTATATTGAGCCTATAAAACCCTGACATGTTCACAGATAGGACACTACTTAAAACTATGGTCACATAGAAGGGTAAATAAGATTTGGGAACTGTAAATGATTATCTTTTGGCTCAGTGAATATATCATCCATTTAAGGGAATTTTCATTGCCTGCACTAATTCTCTTTATAAACATGAATATGGAATTAACATTTCATAAACATTAAACATTTCCTCATTCAACACCAAATGTGAACATTTCTACATTTCCTGGTTGTAAGCAAATTATAGTATTCAGAATTCATAGAGATTTCATAGTGATTTTCAATCATTAGAAGCAGCCATTGTTTAACAATCTCAAAAGAACTGGCTAGTTAGAAAATACCTTTTGAAAAGCCCACTTTCCAGAGTGGGAACACAAATTCAAAAAGTAGGACTGCTGTCAGGTTGTAGTCTCCATGGCTCTACTGAACATGGACAACCATGTCTACCAGTTACAACTGTGATTGAGCATTTTATGAAATACAAAGTCAACAATAATTCCTATAAAAATGATTAGCTAAATAACAATATAAATAACATTAGTTTCTCCTGGTGAGAAAATAAAAAAAAACAATGCATGATTCTAAACACAAGCAATCACTCTTCATTATCTAGCGAAGCTGGAAAAAAATCACCCTAACTAGTGCCTAGTGATGAGTTTTCCCTATAAGAACACATAAATTTGACATGGTTCCAGGAGTGTTTAGTACTACGAAGAAACTGAGAAGGGAAAAGAAACACTAGTTTGTAGTATAACCAAACAAAGAACCCTTCAGCTATAGCAGTTGTATCCGTTAATACAAAAAGTGTCTTGTGACTAGATCAGACTGGCCAGGTGTCAATGAACTGTGACACCAGACTGCAGTTCAGATAGATACGGACTGCCACACAAACTGAGCCAATGACCCCTCTATGGTAGTGGAGGCTTCTGTCTCCCATGATGGAACATCTCATCGCACATCGAGGAAATGACTCATTGATATCAGGCAGAGGCAGCTACTGTAACACTGACCTGGTCACAGGCTGCGGGGTAAACAGGCTGCACTGGCCTGGTCACAGGCTGCGCGGTAAACAGGCTGCACTGGCCTGGTCACAGGCTGCGGGGTAAACAGGCTGCGGGGTAAACAGGCTGCATTGGCCTGGTCACAGGCTGCGGGGTAAACAGGCTGCACTGGCCTGGTTACAGGCTGTTCCGACCATTCTGTCTCCCAGTCCATGTATTAGAATTCTGCAATCGGCAAGGACATTCTCACTTTTACCTTTAAGCAAAGGTTGCAGGTATTTACGAGATTAAAAAACAATCTAGCCCTCCATGATCTGTTTTGATTTTACACCCTGAGTTAAATCTAAGGGAGTCTGTTTCACATGCTGTTAATAGCACACGCTCATGAAAGCTATGTGAGTGGGACAAGTGATCTAAACAAGAGCACAATTTACAAACATTCAGTTGTCAGAGGAGCCTGGTTTGATGCTGATGATAGTGATTTTTAGCATCCCTAATAAGACAGCTATTGTTGTTGTCCAGAGGGAGATGTAGATTTCGGAAACAGGCTGCTATTTCAATTCCTACATGAATCAGGATTTTACAGAAGAGCTCCTTAAAGGAGCTATGTCTAGAATAAGTGAACTGTAATTTCAGATTTCTGTTTTATATATCTGTGGTAATAGTGAAATGACAGTGTTTCATGAAATAATTTCACCCAAACATTGCTTTCGGTAAATTTAGGGCATACAACTCGTCCGGCATCAATTGAAAAAGTTGCCTGCACCCTCCCTCTCTTCTGCTGAGAATATTTGTATTTTCATCTATGCGTCTTGGGAAATATATATCCTGGTCTAACTATATTGATTTCCACGGTTCCTATGTGAAATATGATAGGGCTGTTGTAGAAAAGCTCAAGCACATTTACTGATCTATGACCTTAAAGCCTCTTCCTGTTTGTAATTGAAATTACTGAATGGCGTCCTTTAGCCTGGAGATGAGGGGAGACCTGTGGGCTAATCAACCTGGGGTCATCTGGGACACGGCAGAAATTAGACAGACTTGCAAAGATAGAGAAATGTTCTGGTTCAGATGGTCCAAACTCGTTTATTCAGCTATAGAACCGCTCTCTGATGATTCAGTATGCGGGGTCTCGCTGATCTAGCTAAATAATTGAGTTTGGACCATCTGAAACCAGAACATTTCTGTATCTCTGAAAGTCTGGCTAAATTCTGCAGAAAAAAATCACTTCCATTGGTGTCACTAACCCATGTGTTCATCACCTCTTCAATCTCATGGATGAAGGCGGCAGACTGGGGCAAACAAATTCCTCTGTCATTACCTCGTTGATAAAATTATATACACTTCACTAAATGTGTGCTCATGTGAGAAAACAATAACTGAATATTATAGGCTTAGAGTGTAGTGCCTGCCAAAGACACATGTGCTCAATGAGCTGTTGTAGGCAGCCAAGCTATTTCTAGGAGGTGTGAACTTAAGTGACAATACATAAAGGGACCTTTGAGATTTTTGGACCCTTCTTAAAATGTATAATTGATTTAAGATGTGTTTAAAATGTGTGTTCATACTTGTATAAGTTAACTAAGGGCTAAGGGCTGGTTGTATCAGAGCATGGTTCAAAAGTGATTGTGAAACTCAGAAGAAAGAGGACAGAGCACAGCCCCCACACACACTAACATCAATGGGGTGGTAGCAAAGAAGGAAAACATATCCTGAGTGCACATTACTAAGAACCTGCAATTAACCAACCACACCGAAACACCCCGTCTTTAGCCTCAGATGATGGACGAAATCCAGAATAACCCCGAGGACCCTCAGAAACATCCACAGATGCACCATTGAGAACATTCTCTCAGGCCGATTGACTGCCTGGTAAATGACTGCCTGGTATGGCAACTGGACTGGGTAAAATCATATGGCTCTGAGGAGGGTGATAAGGTCAGCTCAACCCAACATCAGGGGAACACTGCTCGTCCTCCAGGACAGTTACTCCACACGGTGCTGTAGAAAGGCCACACAGATGATCACACAACCTCAACCTCTCTAGCCATGGTCTGTTCGCACTGCTACCATCAAATAGGAGATGGTCCAGGAGCATCACATCCAGGACAGAGAGACTTCAAGAGATCTACCCTCAGGCATCAGCTAAACCTACTGCCTACTCATGTACAGTCTGTATATCCTTGCTACATCAATTGTTGTATTTTACACAATAACCCAGTTTTATATTTTTGCAGGCATTGCCTCACCAGATTTTCCAAGCATATAACGTGTGATCAGCCAGCCATACACCTATCTGCACAGGCCAGTGGTATAAATGTCACTGCCATGCAGCTCCTATCTTGAACAGCACAGCTTCACTAAAGACCGTATATCTTCAGGCAAAAGCCACCCACCTACCTAAACCGAATACCTGAGCTACCATTTTTGCATTGGGACACATTTCAGACATTGCTGCATTTTATTTTATTTTTATTTATTTATAGATATCTTGGTAAGTTACTGTAATAAATAATCATACTGTAAGTTCTGTCACCTGAACATCATAATGTTAGTTCTGTCACCTGAGCATTATAATTAAATTCTTACACCTGAGCATCATAATGTAAGTTCTGTCACCTGAACATCATAATGTTAGTTCTGTCACCTGAGCATCATAATTAAATTCTTACACCTGAGCATCATAATGTAAGTTCTGTCACCTGAACATCATAATGTTAGTTCTGTCACCTGAGCATCATAATTAAATTCTTACACCTGAGCATCATAATGTAAGTTCTGTCACCTGAACATCATAACGTAAGTTCTGTCACCTGAACATCATAACGTAAGTTCTGTCACCTGAGCATCATAATGTAAGTTCTGTCACCTGAGCATCATAACGTAGGTTCTGTCACCTGAACATCATATTATAAGTTCATAAATAAATAAGTACACAATTATGTCTGAAAAGGTTAGAGAAATCATGTCCTGGACAGTTTGAACTTACTAACGAGAGACTTCTTTAATAGCAAAGGACATAGTCAGGCTATTACTCTAGCTAGCTAACGTGACCGTTCATTCAAATAGGCCATGCCCACGTTTGGAGTGCACAGGAAGAATGGACAGAATATAGGCTACAGTACTCACAGAGCAGACTGCAAAAGACTAATCAATGTAATTCTAAGACATAGTTGAATCAAAAATCTTTTCCTGGTATTCCTGGTGGGTTTAAATGTTGTTTTCTGCCTTATCTTTTGGGAGGAAGTTAAGAGGTGTGTATGTGTGAGAAAGACTGTGAAGAATGTGTATGAGAGGGAGTACTAAACTATGTTTAATAATGTTTTCCATTTCCTGCCACAGTGACATGCAGATCATTATGATTTCCTGACAGATCCCAGGCAGGCCTTCAGAAATGAGAAAACCTTGGTTTGAATTAGCAGAATGTGCAGAATTTAGCACCTTTTCTGTTACTATCAGGGGTGCCCTGATTTTCAAGGAGAAATACAGATCTGATGAAGGCAGTGAGTGGTCTTCTTTCTCAATCTAATTCATTTTTAGATTTACATAGGATGCAGAGGCTGGCAGCCGCTAAACAAAGTGATAGAATGACAAATGAAATTCAAGTTGCAAACCTATGCTGCTTAAAAATGTTTGCAGTAATGTGGATCTTTCAACAGTGTGTAAACACATACAGGAGGACGAGGAAGCATTCTTGAGCTGAGAGGCAAACATTTATGCCTATTTACTTATTAGGGTATCCAGAGCACCATGTGAATGTTCGTTCTCTACTCTGTCACAGGTCCTAACCTCTTGCCATCACACTATGCTACATGATAGAGATTGAGAGGTCAATAACAAATTGCTTTGATATGAATTACAAAAAAAAAAAAATATGTAAGAAAGTTAATGTACAACTTTGATAAAGAAAAGTGGGGTGGTGGTGGCTGAAATATTAAAACACGTTTTTAACATTAATTGAATAAAAACATGATTAAATGTTAATTATGATAGTCCATAACCTGACTGAATTACCAGATGGCTGTAGGCCTAATTTATCAAATACGTAAAAAAAAAAATTAAGATTGGATCTTGTGTTTTTTTATTTAAATAATGAAATCTATATTGCTCGTTCATTTGGGAAACCAGCTATAATGAACTTCCGGTTGATTCGACTGGATGTATGTACCTTTGCGGACGGCTGAATAGACAATGAATGACATCTGGCGACAGAACTCTGACAGCGCGAGAGACTGAATAGAAGAGTACAAAATCAACATTGATTGTGGATTATATCCATAATAAACGTCTGTCCAGTTATGAAAAGAAAATGCTCAATATTTGAGACGTTTACAAGGTATTTAGGGTATATTTCTGGGGAACATAATTGCGTTATAAATTTTACGCTGGCCAGATCAGTGAACTATCATTAATCTACAATGAGACAGAAGTTCAAGAAGTTAAAACACCTGGGATCTGACTATTTTTGCCAATCCATTAAGGCAGCATGTCTCTCATTATGATCACAGTAACATCTGCACTTGTCTCTTCGTATATGGAATCATACAATCCATGATTATTTGAACTTGCTAAACCAGGTGAGTGCAATTAATGATGACATAGTACAGAAAACCAGCAGCCTTTGGACATTGTAAGGTTAGAGTTGAATACCCCAGGCGTAGGACATAGCTGCTTCTGTTTCGTGAGTTAACAGGAGGCTGTTGCCACAGTTATCGAAACTCACAAAACAGACACAAGTAAAGAGTTTGACAGGACAAGAATACTTCACATAAACCATTTGCAAAAATCACACAACTTGGAATAGTTTTTTTAAGGTAGCGGTCAACAGAGAAATAAAAATGCCAAGGGACATTGACATGATACTATTAAGTATGTTTAAGACATTCTAAATATTACTCTTTATGTTACAGTGTGTGCATAAGTCAGTCAAAAGCATCTGAACCAGGGTGAGGCGAAAAGCTGCAAGCCTATAGATTTTTTTTTGCATTATCTCTGGTTCACTTCTCTTAGTCCTCATTAGAAGTGGAGACCCGTCCAAATGTCTGCTAAGTCCTCTCTCCCCTACACACACTTCTCTGACCTCATTCTTCAACTTAGAAAGGCAAATACAGACATAGAGTGCCAGGTAGGGGTTCTCAGCTGGCACAGTGGTCTATGGGATTCTTTGTAGTGGCAAGCTATCCACCTAGTCTAGGTTCAAGCCTCGACAGTGGCGTTGGCTGAAGTGTGTCAGTGCTGCATTTAACTAAGCAAAACAAACCCCCACCCCATCCCTCCCCGGCAACACACACACACAAACCAACAGCAAAACATTGAAAATATACATTTACACCCAAGCAACCTACTTGTCTAAAATAGAAGACAGGAGGGTTCTCCTGGAAATAGACTAACAGTCAGACAATGAGGATGAAAGACAGAAGCAAATGAAAAAGAGGAACAATTTAGAGTATTTTTAATAACAATGAGTCCACCTCCATACTTACACAGATTAATATTAATGCAAGTTAATGTAACTGTGACCTTACCTTATACTTAAAGCAACAACATGTAAAATATTTGCATTATCATTTCAAAAAGCTTACAGAGCAGACTTTGTATCTGACGGACCAATTCTATGGCGGTGTCTCCCACTGCTTCTTTCCACGGAGCAGTGGACTTGCTTCACTGGGACGCTGTATCACATGTCACTGGCAGTAGCTAACATAGCTGATTTGTTCCAACCTACTTGATTATATTTGAGTAGGTACAGAAGAAATCACTTACTGGCAGGTTTTGGTAGCATTAGTAACCATCTGGATGTCACTCTGAAAAAGTTTAGTGCTCATTGGGGCGGATTGGACATTGCACGCCAGCAAATCCACAACCATGGGCAGAGCATGTTGGTTCTCTGTTGACCAGTACTGCTGTCCTTATATGGAACACGGAAGTAGCTGCAGTGTGTAGCCAACACCTTGCTACGGTGACAGGAAAAGCCTATACATTGTTCAGATTTTCACCATAAATGTATAGTATCAAGGTCTACATTTACAGTGGATATAAATAGCCCTCTCCGGGAGCCATCACCTTATCATGGTGGAGAGGTTTGTGTGTTCCTATGAACCTGAGGGCTGTGTTGTCTGGACCTTAGTGCTCCAAGGTAGGGTTTCCCATGGCAAAGTGGTATCAGGGGAGGAGCCAGACTAAGAATGGTTCAAAAACCCCCTATGCACATGCGAGGAAGAGGAGGAATTACCCTGCCCGGAGGAAGCCCGGGGCCCCCGTCTGGAGCCAGGCCCAGAGGGAGGGCTCGCCGGCGAGCGCCTGGTGGCCGGGTTTGCCACGGAGCCCGGTCGGGCATAGCCCGAAAAAGCAACGTGGCACCCCCCTCTCCATCCTATGGGCCCACCACTCATGGGAGGAACCGCTGGGGTCGGGTGCGCTGCCATATGGGTGGCTGTGGACCAGACCCGGGCGGCAGGGGCTGGCTCTGGGGACGTGGAACGTCACCTCTCTGTGTGGGGAAGGAGCCGGAACTTGTGGGGGAGGTGGAGTGCTATCGGTTAGATCTGGTGGGGCTTACATCCACGCACAGTCTCGGTTCTGGAACCGTACTCCTGGATAGGGGATGGACTCTAATCTTCTCTGGAGTTGCCCAGGGTGTGAGGCGCCGGGCGGGGGTTGGGATACTCACAAGCCCCCAGCTGAGTGCCGATATGTTGGAGTTTACCCCGGTGGATGAGAGGGTTGCCTCCCTACGCCTACGGGTTGTGGGGGGGAAAACTCTGACTGTTGTTTGTGCATATGCCCCGAACAGCAGTTCGGAGTATTTGGCCTTCTTGGAGATCCTGAATGGAGTCCTGTATGGGGTTCCAGTAAGGGACTCCATAATTCTGCTGGGGGACTTCAACGTGCACGTGGGCAATGATGGAGACACCTGGAGAGGCGTGATAGGGAGGAACGGCCTCCCTGATCTGAACTTGAGTGGTCGTTTGTTGTTAGAGTTCTGTGCTAGTCATGGATTATCTATAACTAACACCATGTTCGAACATAAGGATGCTCATAAGTGTACGTGGTACCAGAGCACCCTAGGCCGAAGGTCGATGATTGATTTTGTGATCGTGTCATCGGATCTGTGGCCGCATGTTTTGGATCACCATCTGGTGGTGAGTTGGGTCAGGGGGTGGGGGAAGACTCTGGACAGACCGGGAAAGCCCAAACGGGTAGTGCGGGTGAACTGGGAACGTCTGGAGGAGGCCCCCGTCCAAAAGATCTTCAACTCACACCACCGGCGGAGCTTTTCTGGCATCCCTGTGGAGGTTGGGGGCATTGAACCTGAGTGGTCGATGTTCAAAGCCTCCATTGCCGAAGCTGCGGTGGGGAGCTGTGGTCTAATGGTCTTAGGTGCATCAAGAGGCGGTAACCCTCGAACCCTGGACACCAGTGGTCAGGGAAGCCGTCCGACTGAAGAAGGAGGCCTTCCAGGATATGTTATCCCGGAGGACTCCGGAGACGGTTGCAGTGTACCGACAGACCTGAAGGGCTGCGACCACTGCTGTGAAAGAGGCAAAACAGCGGGTGTGGGAGGAGTTCGGGGAAGCCATGGAGAAGGACTTTCGGTTGGCACCAAGGTGCTTCTGGAAAACAGTCTGCCACCTCAGGAGGGGAAAACGGGGAACCATCCAAGCTCTGTACAGTAAGGATGGGACACTGTTGACCTCAACTGAGGTGGTAATTGGGCGAAGGAAGGAACACTTTGAGGAACTCCTAAATCCCACTAACACGCCCTCTATAGTGGAGGCAGAGCTGGAGGCTGATGGGGAAGCATTGTCAATCTCCTTGGCAGAAGTCACTGAGGTAGTCAAACAACTCCACAGTGGCAAAGCTCTGGGGATTGACGAGATCCGTCCAGAAATATTGAAAGCTTTGGGTGTGGAGGGGATGTCTTGGATGACACGCCTCTTCAACATTGCGTGGGAGTCGAGGACAGTGCCAAAGGAGTGGCGGACTGGGGTGGTGGTTCCCCTGTTCAAAAAGGGGGACCAGAGTGTGTGTGCCAATTACAGGGGTATCACACTTCTCAGCCTCCCTGGGAAAGTCTACTCAAAGGTACTGGAAAGGAGGGTTCGGCAGATAGTCGAACCTCAGATTGAAGAGGAACAATGCGGATTCCGTCCTGGTCGCGGAACAACCGACCAGCTCTTTACTCTTGCAAGGATCCTGGAGGGGGCCTGGGAATATGCCCATC
>JACXGI010021235.1:0-10392 GCA_016801175.1 Esox masquinongy | reverse complement strand
ATCATCATCACCACCCTCGCCTCGTACAAAGTTATCAACCAGTCGTGTTAGCGTCTCCAAGTTAACAATGGTTGTGTTGTAGCTGTTGAGTGTAATGCCTTTTGCTTTGAGACAGGTCAGACCTTTAACGGTTTTGTAACCGTATGTCTTTGGCCCACCACTAACAAATTGAGCGATGCTGTCACCATCTGGCAACTCACCGGTCAAGTCACCCAAGAATGGCCCCAGTGGGGGTACCCAATCCCCATGGCGTGTGACAAAGATCACTGAATCAGTGTCTGTGTAGAGTACATGTCTATCCAAATTCTCCAAGAGTGAATACAACTCGAGTCTAGCATAAGCGGTTGTGAACGCGGCAATAAAAATGTTGCCGTTACGTGGTTTGATTGGTGTCTGTTTTGTGTAACGCCACTGTACCATCGCAACTGTGTCTGAGATGAAGGAGAAATAGCCAACTTCTATTTCACTGGAGAAAAGGTAGTGGCTAAACTCCTCCGGATCTGTAATTAGCATTGTGTTCATAAGATTAGACCGCTCACCCATCTTACCCCAAAGACTATTCATGGCCAATTTAGCCAAAGATCGCCTAGCACTGTTTACAACAAACGCATTACGTTGTATAACTCTAACATCGCCATCATTGCAATGAGTTTGCATCAGAGAGCTTGTAGGAGAGTCAACTAGATCATGTGAAAAACGGGGGCTACTAAGCTCGGTTAACAATCCTTGCATCTGAGGATTATTGTGTGCATCGCTGTGTAACAAAATATCGGCCAGCTGATTAGAATTTTGGGGTGTGTTCTGTTGATTATGTGTAGATGTTGTTGGTTGTTCCGTGTCTGGTCTGTTGTTAGCATTATCTTTCGCCATTTCTCTAGCTTAACGTGAATAACGATCCACTTACAAGTTAAAATATTCTAACTCAAACATACATTTACATACATCACAATTTTGATGAGTTTACGGTAAAATATGTATTACCTTCAGCTTTCAAGCATGAAAGAAAACAATGAAACAAATATCCCCTGACGCTGTGCAGCCACAAGTTGGGGTGCCGTAACTGAAGCCATTATGGTGATGTACTCTGTATCATCACCGGGGGTTCCTCAATCTGTTGTTTGGTAAATAAAGTACAAAGGTTCAGCTGTATGCATATTGTCGTAATTGTTAATAACATCTTAGTACAAGACTAAAAATGTCTGTAAATAATTAGACTTACACAAAAAGTATCTGCTCAGGTTGTGTAAGATCACAACCGCCCAGTCCAACTGACACTGATGTTGGTCACTTGGTCTGAAATAAATACAAAGAGGGTTAACAAGCATATACGGGTAATTAAAGCTGATTAACAATAATGTAAAAAGTCTACTTACCAAGATTTGAAGGCCCAAAAATGTGTTTACCAAACACGGCTGGGTTTAATTCCGCTCAACCTAAACCAGAGATTTAAACAGACCATATAAGACAGATAAAACCGCATGGATTGCTCAATCGTAAAATTGCTTTACACATTCTTAAAAAGTTCCAATGTGTCGTTTGTTAGCGTTTTGTAATTGCAACACAAGTGAAATCAATTACTTCAAATAAAATAACTTGTACTTACAACGTAAACGGCGTACTCCGCGCTTGAAACAACAGCTGACTTCTGTGGATGCAGCGGGTTTAATAATGTCTTTACATTGCAGCCGGGGCACCTCCAGCAGGTCACGCCTCTTAACTTTGTCATCGGTTACATGTCATCGTTCTTCACGTTAGAACTATACCGGACACAATGATTAAAATTGTGCATAACGCTTAACTAGCTCGTTCAGATATTTGTTGACGTTTTACAAGCAAATATATTAATACTTCATGTCCGGTAGAAATGCCGTTCTCGTTAGTTATCGCGGCTCAGCTGTGACATCACGTCATTTAATTTGATCTATTAAAGACAAACTCATCCGCTTACATATAAACGCTGGCTATTGTCACCATATCGCCATTAATCTCTTCAACATTTAACAAACACAAGACCATAATACAACAATCAAAAATCGGTTTTCACGAGTTGGTCATTACGAGAATGCAGCACATCTTACCTGGAAGTCACAGCTTCCGCCCACACTAACACAGACCGGTATTCTCAAACTCACAAATACTGCAGTTTTTTAACCAACGTTGCCTGTTAAACATTTCTACCAATGTGAAGAAAACAATCTCACGTTGATCCCCGTTGTACAATTTCATAAGACGCCTTTACAAATGTTTTGATTACCTGAAATAACATATCTTTACCTGTCAGCGATTCACCGTTGTTCATGCAAATTTATACGCTACCTTCCGGGTAACTTTGTAACGTTTTGCCATATAATGCAACTTAAAAATTAATGCTGACTTAAAAAAACAATTTTTATTACAAAAATCACCATTGCTCATACACACACGTAACAGAATCATTGTTTTATTTTTAACTATATTTTAAACCCAAACCATGAGTGAATCAACCTAGTCATAATGTGTGGTCAGCCTAGGCATTGCTTGTTCCTTCAAAATAAAAGCATTGCTTATGCGATGTTTACTGTAGTGCTGTGTTTGACTATAAACTTTGTGTGAAACACGGGATGATTTCCAACCTGCATATAAATAAAAAATGGGCTGAAACTCTCCCAATCCTAAGTCCTGAACCCTTCTTTATATCTTACAAGTTTCCCACACATAATTCCATGCTTGTGGAAAAACACCATGCTACATCCCCATTGTAAACATGGAAGTTTATAACGGTTGTATGACATCTGTTGCACCAACTGTCAGAACATAAAATACTGGAGGTTATAGCATTGCTGGACCCTGGCACCCTTTTGTTGAACACCAAACATCTTGCCGCTGACACAACACTTATTTATTGCCTGGGAATTTAACATTCTGGAACCCTAAGACCTCCATTGTTAAACATCAAATATAACCCACCTGTTATAACACTCGTCCGGGGTGCTTATCAGTCGTTGTAAAACATCAAACATGGACACATCAATGCAATCATAAATCACAAAGTCACCGGCGTCATTCCGGAAGTTCCGCTCTAACATACGTCATACAGGAAGTCCTGCCCAGCAAACCGGTTGTCCCGCCCACCTGTCACATCAGTCTGGAAGCCCCACCCACTAGGGTCATAAATCACCAATCTGACACAATATACCCTACATTTACTACTTAGGAGCACTCCCTTTAAGAGTGTGCTCCTAATCTCAGCTCATTACCTGTATAAAAGTTCCCGGGAGCCAGAAATCTTTCTGATTCAGAGGGGATCAAATACTTATTTCACTCGTTAAAATGCAAATCAATTTGTAACATTTTTGACATGCTTTTCTGGATTTTTTTGTTGTTATTCTGTCTCTCACTGATCAAATAAACCTACCATTAAAATTATAGACTGATCATTTCTTTGTCAGTGGGCAAAATCAGCAGGGGATCAAATACTTTTTTCCCTCATTGTAGGATTAAGACAAAATTATTTTTTGTTTTTGGAAGACTGTGTCACTGTGAATAGGGTGATTATTTGACTGTTGTTCCCATTTAAGAATAGGTTGATTGATTAGGACATAAAATCAAAATCAAGAATTGTAATAACCACCTTTAACTATGCCTTTTGGGTAAAAGCCCCCAGTGGGAAGCTTGAGAGTTATGCAGCCTATATGCGTACATGACTGACTATACATGCATACAGTGATTGTCAAACATATCCCCTCATTAAAAGATGATCCAATATCTAATCAAATTTTGAATTTAATCAAAATTTAATTTAACTTTTATTTGAAGTGAATGGTAAACAGCCACACACTTGTAAACAATAAAAATCAGGCAATACAATGACAACAAAGGAAAAATAAAAATACCAAAGGAGTCATTGAATAAAGGCCTTCATAAAAAGGCTGGTTGAGGATTCAGATTCACGAGTAGTTTGATGTTATATTGCAAAGTTCAAGAAACAATGTCACCTGAACAATAGCAAGAAAACCCTATACAGATCCTCTCTATCTTCTTTTGATATGACAAACAGCTTTTTATGGGGAAGGCAAATAATATCAAACGTAATTGCAAATGAAATACTGGTCAGATGGTATCCTCACTCTTTTAAATAGGTTTGAGAATCTGGCCCCTGTTTCAGTCTCTATTGATTTCCTCTCTGCTTTTGTCTTAGCTTGTGTCCACAAACTTTCTTGCACTTTGTGCACTTTGTGCACACTGCTGCAGTGGCCAAGTCCTGTGTTGGTGATCATCTGCCTTGCACTTTGACATTATAGCGACTTGACTCAAGTCCGTAATTTGACTTGACTCAAGTCTGTTGGAACAAATTACATTTAAGGCGTTAAATAAATACCTGAGCAGAGATCACACACCCTAGTTTCCGACTGAACGTTTTCTATTTAGAAGTTGACTATCGCTGAAAAGAGAGACATCAGTAGGTGGGCGTAGTGATGGAAAACAAAATAACCCAATCTGGCGAAGAAAACCAATAGTGAGGGCGTGACGATTTTCAATGACCAATTAAATTAAGAGGATTGGAATTCACTACAACTCCGCTTCTTTTTTAAACTCACAAGAACGTTTCACTTTGCAATTGTAAATGTGTTTTTCTGGTGCTTGTTTTTAATCAAAATCTAACATTTCAGTACAATGTTGAGAATGCATTCCAGCAATTTCTATTCAACTCGCCAAAGCCATGGAAATGGCTACTGAAAACGCGACAATTGTTATGGAACTTCTTGAACTAATGTACATTTTAGAAATGTCTGCTTTTCTATTGCCTGGTATGTAACTCTTGTTTGTGACATGTGTGAAAGATATCAGAGGATCATTGGGTCCTCTGACCATCTGTTAACCCTTGGGGGCAGGGGAGGACTGATCCGCCTAAAAAAATGGCATCATCTGTCGTAAAAATGAAATATCTTCAAAACATTTGATGATAGCGAGAATCGGTTTTCTTTGCTGTTTTCCTGAGATTCCGCTGAAAAGAGCCATATGCGTTGTGTTTACGTGGGGCATTTCCTGGTTGTTGTCATCCAGTCCAAATGCAACCTAACCCTAGTGCATCTGACCAATGGATGGGCTGTTGCTTGGCAGAATCCAATGCACAATTGACCAATGGAAGGATCTTGCTATGCAAAATATTTTCTTGTACCCAGTCAGGGGAAGGTAACTGTTATGTATTCTAGCAAATCAAAAGGTTGGGGGGTGGGACATAATGAGTTTCGTTTTCTGTAAGTGCTCATTGACTAGAACATAAAGAAGCAAACGCAGTAAGCTAACGTAGCATGCTAACAGAGCACGCTAATGCAGCGCACAGACAAAGAAAGGATACGTGTTTTCAATAACTTTATAAGTATTATTACTATTAGTATAAAATGGCAAAATGAAAACATCTTTTTCCCATACAGATGTTGCAGTTTGCTACGATAGTTTCAGCTTCCTTCCGCACACCAAGGTTCCACCATTTTCCCACGAAACGGTAGATTATTTTGTCAATGCCAACATGTCCCAACGAGTGATTCTGAGTTATCAGGTATGGGAGGAGTGCGTTTGGTGCTACCCACATAAGGTTGTACTTCCACACACCTTCTTTGTTGAGTTTGCATCCTGCAGACATCCATTCCCATACTTCATCTTTTGGTGCATTGTTCTGCATATCTTTAATGTGTTGCAGATTGTCTATTGTATATCTTCTCATGAGTCTGGGTGATAGTGGTGTCCACTTGGCAGCTGCCTTTGCAGCTCTGTCAGCCAGATCATTGCCTTTTTTCTCTTCTGTAAGAATCTTGCCATGTGCTTTTGTTTTCATGATTGCAACTTGAACAGGTAACTGGAGAGCTTCCAGTAGAGCCATTACTTCTGGTCAATTCTTCACGGGAGCCCCCAGTGACGTCATGAATCCTTGGTTCTTCAAGATTTTTCCAAAATCATGTGTGACACCAAATGCATACCTTGAGTCAGTGTATATGTTTGCTGTTTTCCCTTCAGCCTGTTTACATGCTTCTGTCAGAGCAACTAGCTCTGCCACTTGTGCTGATGTTCCTGCTGGTGAAACACCAGATACCACCACATCACTTGATGTAGTAACGGCCCATCCCGCCTTCCTCTCTCCCCCCTCCACAATGCTGGAACCGTCAGTATATAAAACAAGTTCAGGATTCACAAGGGGATGGACTTTTGTGAATTCATCACAGAGCTGGTCCAAAACCAACTCACAACAGTTGTGTTCAAACAATGAGGAATCAGGCGGAAGTATCAAGGTGGCAGGATTAGAGGGTGTCCGACGTTGTATGCTGATATTAGGCAACTCTAAGACTGTGGACCATTTGTTCCAGCATGCAGCTGTAACTTGTGGAGCTCGGTTCATAGTCAAGAGAGTGTGCACAGCATGTGGGCATTTGATGATAAGCTGTTGATCAAGAACAAGGGGTGATACCAGGGATACAGCAATGTAGGTTGCCTGCATAGCTCTCAGACAAGGACCCCAGCCGAGGACCACATCATCCAATTTCTTAGAGTAATAACCCACAGGCTTTTGGCGATCTCCATAATCTTGTGTCAAAACTGACATCATATAGCCATCTTTTTCAGCCACAAAAAGGGTAAATGGTTGTCCTGAGTGAGGAATACTCAGAGCAGGCACTGACGACAATGCCATCTTGAGTTTGACAAAGGCATCTTTCTGTTGTTCTGTGAGCTGAACAGGGTCTTTAGAATCAGGGTCGCCTTTTAAGAGATCATTGAGAGGTTGTGCTATTTCAGCAAACGAATCAACCCAACATCTGTTGTAGTTACACAGGCCCATGAAAGAACATATGTCTTTAACGGTAGTGGGTTCCTTTGCAGCTTGGATGGCTGTAGTGCGACTTTGAGTCATTTCCCTTTTCCCCTATGCGACTAACTGACCTAGATAAGTGACCTGTGGCTGCATGATTTGTGCTTTGTCAGGGCTGGCCTTGTAACCTTTTGCATGTAGATGGTCCAGCAGTGTTCTGAGGTTCTGCGCATGTGTCATCTCATCTTCAGATGCCAATAGGATATCGTCCACATATTGTATGACAACTGAGGACATTGGAGGCAAGTCTTGTAGGTGCTTCCAGAACGTCTGATGGTATATGGAGGGGCTATTGTGTAGACCCTGCGGTAGGTGTGTCCATTGATACTGCTGACCGTCTACAGTAAAGGCAAGCCACGGTCTGACATCAGGATGTAGTGGTACTGACCAAAAGCCATTAGCCATGTCAATCGCAGAAAAAACAGAATGTTCAGGTGACAGTGAGGCAAAAATAGTAGATGTGTCTGCCACCAGTGGGGAAAGTTTGGAAATGGTTTCATTTGCGTTCCTGTAGCCTACAGTCACACGCCATGCACCTGATGTTTTTTTCACCGGCCAGACCGGGCTGTTCGACGCAGAATGTGTCTTTTCCACAACACCCATGTTATGTAAATCTCCAATAACTACCTTAGTTGCAGCCATGGCTTCTTTACTGATGGGGTATTGTTTTGTGCAAGGCGGTGCTTCACCTATCAAGCGTACAGGGTCCATATCCAATTTACCACACTCATTATTTTTGGTGGTCCATATAGGGTGGTCTTTCAAATTTGTTGTTTCCACCTTTCTGATTCGCCATTTCACCTTTCCTTCATTGATGTCCAATGTGGAGTCCAGTTTCATGATAACATCTAGGCCCAAGGTAGGCTGATCAAACGGACCAACCCATATCTCAGCATCAATTTTCATTGGACCAATTAGAAAATGTTAATGGTTCAGTTTGTTGCATATCTGTTTTCCCCCCTCCCACACCCATAGCTTTCATCTTCTTGCCATTGTACACAGGATGTATGTGCTTTGCATATGTTGTGGGCATCACAGTAACTTCAGCTCCTGTGTCCACTAAAAAATCAATCGGGTAGTTGACTAGCATATTCACATATATCCCGTCAGACTTCATCCCGTCTGTACTCCAGCAGAGATGGGCCGTAAGAGGGGGTCTGTCAGTTTCCCTCCACCGCTTCCAGCAACCTTTGCTGTTGCGTAGGAGAGAGTTCCTTGAATTTTTGCATTACCATTGTGTCGTTAGGATTATTGTCCTTTTTCCAAGTACCTTGGTTGCCGTTTGAGCCTGTCTTGGTCCTTTTGTTTTTCCTTCAACACTCATTCTTGCCAATGACCAGGGATTCCACAGTAGAGACATGCCCCTGGTTTCTTATTTGATCGGTTTGGAGTGTCTTTAGATGTGCTTTCTACCTACATCAGCCTGATGACAGGTGGCTTAGTGACATTGTGTTGATTCATGTCTCTATCCAGTCGTGCCAGAGCATCAGCTGTTTCTCCATACAGTGAGGGAAAAAATTATTTGATCCCCTGATGATTTTGTACATTTGCCCGCTGACAAAGAAATGATCAGTCTATAATTTTAATATTAGGTTTATTTGAACAGTGAGAGACAGAATAACAACAAAAAAATCCAGAAAAACGCATGTCAAAAATGTTATAAATTGATTTGCATTTTAATGAGTGAAATAAGTATTTGATCCTCTCTCAATCAGAAAGATTTCTGGCTCCCAGGTGTCTTTTCTACAGGTAACGAGCTGAGATTAGGAGCACATAGTCACCAAGAAAACAATTGGTAACACACTACGCCATGAAGGACTGAAATCCTGCATCGCCCGCAAGGTCCCCCTGCTTAAGAAAGCACATGTACAGGCCCGTCTGAAGTTTGCCAGTGAACATCTGAATGATTGTGGAGGAGAACTGGGTGAAAGTGTTGTGGTCAGATGAGACCAAAATCGAGCTCTTTGGCATCAACTCAACTTGCCGTGTTTGGAGGAGGAGGAATGCTGCCTATGACCCCAAGAACACCATTCCCACCGTCAAACATGGAGGTGGAAACATTATGCTTTGGGGGTGTTTTTCTGCTAAGGGGACAGGACAACTTCACCGCATCAAAGGGACGATGGATGGGGCCATGTACCGTGAAATCTTGGGTGAGAACCTCCTTCCCTCAGCCAGCGCATTGAAAATGGGTAGTGGATGGGTATTCCAGCATGTCAATGACCCAAAACACACAGCCAAGGCAACAAAGGAGTGGCTCAAGAAGAAGCGCATTAAGGTCCTGGAGTGGCCTAGCCAGTCTCCAGACCTTAATCCCATAGAAAATCTGTGGAGGGAGCTGAAGGTTCGAGTTGCCAAACGTCAGCCTCGGAACCTTAATGACTTGGAGAAGATCTGCAAAGAGGAGTGGGACAAAATCCCTCCTGAGATGTGTGCAAACCTGGTGGCCAACTACAAGAAACGTCTGACCTCTGTGATTGCCAACAAGGGTTTTGTCACCAAGTACTAAGTCATGTTTTGCAGAGGGGTCGAATACTTATTTCACTCATTAAAATGCAAATGAATTTATAACATTTTTGACATGCGTTTTTCGGGATTTTTTTGTTGTTATTCGGTCTCTCTGTTCAAATAAACCTACCATTAAAATTATAGACTGATCATTTCTTGTCAGTGGGCAAACGTACAAAATCAGCAGGGGATCAAATTATTTTTTCCCTCACTGTATGTAGCTCTGTCCCAATGCGTAGTAGTAGCAACATATGTTTTCCTCAGATCTTCATGTATGGATTGCATCAATTGATGAAGGATAGTGCCATTTTTCATGTCAGTGAGCGCATCATCATCATCCACTCCAGGTAAACCACTGTGTCTGATCACAACAGCCCTAAATCGTTCTTTAACATCTAAGAATGATTCCCTTTTTTTCCCTCACTGTATATAGAAAAAATCTGATTTACTTTATTGTGCATTTTTCACTCAAATACTACCTTATAAGTACATTAACATGCATGCTTATATTAGCTGAGGGTATTTAGAATCATTTGATGCCACGGAGCCCGGTCGGGCATTGAAAAAGCAACGTGGCACCCCCCTCTCCATCCTATGGGCCCACCACTCATGGGAGGAACCGCTTTGGTCGGGTGCGCTGCTATATGGGTGGCAGTGAAGGCCAGGGGCCTCGACGGACCAGACCCGGGCAGCCGGGGCTGGCTCTGGGGACATGGAACGTCACCTCTCTGTGGGGGAAGGAGCAGGAACTTGTGGGGGAGGTGGAGCGCTATCGATTAGATCTGGTGGGGCTTACATCCACGCACAGTCTCGGTTCTGGAACCGTACTCCTGGATAGGGGATGGACTCTATTCTTCTCTGGAGTTCCCCAGGGTGTGAGGCGCCGGGCAGGGGTTGGGATACTCACGAGCCCCCGGCTGAGTTCCGCTATGTTGGAGTTTACCCCGGTGGATGAGAGGGTCGCCTCCCTACGTCTACGTGTTGTGGGGGGGAAAACTCTGACTGTTGTTTGCGCATATGCCCCGAACAGCAGTTCGGAGTAT
>JACXGI010021234.1:0-10561 GCA_016801175.1 Esox masquinongy | reverse complement strand
ATAAATAAATAAATGGCCATAGTTCGACTTTCAGGTGCCTGAGATTTTGTGCAGTAATGTAACTCTCGGTCATCCTCTAATGTGAGCCTCTCAGCATGCATCACCAGAGTGCAAAGAAACTGCATGTGAGCCTGGACAGCACCCTGTTGTTCTCCAGAAATATCACTCCGCCAGCTGACATTTGAAGTCTGCCTTCACTACAATACCATGGTGCTTGGCTATGGAACAGCAAGGGGAACTGCAGCAGACATTTCTGGAAACCTCCATCCCTACCCAAGCTCTTTATTTGGCCAGCTGGTCTCTTGGCCGTCCCAAATCTGCGGGAAGACAGCTCCCGCACAGCCCACTCAAAACTCTTTTCTGACTCAGCCCAGTCAAAACTCCTCTGTGACTCAGCCCACTCAAAACTCTTCTCTGACTCAGCCCAGTCAAAGCTCTTCTCTGATTCAGCCCACTCAAAACTCTTCTCTGACTCAGTCCAGTCGAAGCTCTTCTCTGACTCAGCCCAATCAAATCTCCTCTCTGACTCAGCCCAGTCAAAGCTCCTCTCTGACTCAGCCCACTCAAAACTCTTCTCTGTTTCAGCCCACTCAAAACTCTTCTCTGTTTCAGCCCAGTCAAAGCTCTTCTCTGACTCAGCACAGTCAAAGCTCTTCTCTGACTCAGTCCACTCAAAGCTCTTCTCTGACTCAGCCCACTCAAAGCTCTTCTCTGACTCAGCCCACTCAAAGCTCTTCTCTGATTCAGCCCACTCAAAGCTCTTCTCTGACTCAGCCCACTCAAAGCTCTTCTCTGACTCACTCACCCAGTCCATTCAAAGCTTTGAGCAGCATAATAATTTCATTATTTTTCTGTCTTGATATTATCATTTCTTACAACCTAGAAAAACAAGCTGTTCTATTTTCATTTTCATCATTTTATTTTTTTTGTTTTCTTGTAGGTCATATCTCAGTTAACTAGTGTTGCAGAGAAGTTTCTTCCTCTCATCAGAGCGGGTCCCTAAAAACTGCAACACCTCTGTGAGGAGATTAAACATATCAAATCTCGTTTAAAAAGCAACTTTAAGTTAATCTAAAAACTTGCATTAATGGAGTGATCTCTGCTGGTGATGAACATCATTCCACAGTGTAGGAAAATTGAGCATTTTCATTTGAGCTGAAATTGGAGAAGAAAATAACCAATTTAGTTTGAAAAGCTGTCCATTTTGAATAATGTCAATAAGTGCTTTTTCCCTCCCTTATAGTCCCGAATTAAGTCAATTTGAGTGATTGAAATTTTCACTGATTTATTTTTTTGCTCAATGGGTGGGTTTGTTGTGGAGACCATCACGGGGGAAAAGCAAACACCGGAACGCGGCTGCTCTCTAAACAGCATTACTCCACGGAACGACTACTACAAAACAAGCAACGTTTCAAGTTGGGTGTTGATGTTTATTATAGCCATAACGGTCCTTTGTCCCCTCACTGCTCAGTTTAGCTCAGAACGTGCTCAGGTGCGCCCATCGTTGCGGGCCTATATGCGGCCATGCTGTGGAAGGGCTGGGCAAACAGACCATGTCTGGTTTAACAGCATTATTGCTAACTGTTATTGAAATTGATTGACACAAAATCAATCAATTTCATGACAACAGGGTCACCCATTGGAGAATGTTGAACAATGGCTTATTTTGGCACTAAATTACAGATCTTTTTGCATGGATTTATTTCTTTATTCATGTTTTGCTTAATTTTCGGGAATTGATCAAAGGGCCATTATGTAAATAAATACATGTAACTGGACTGATATGACTTGCTAGCCACCAGCTGAATAACACTGATGTAAAATAACATCTGATTTAGAATAAACTGGACTTTTTCTTAGTGTTGTTGCTGTTAAAGGGAATTAACACCTGTATGTTTACAGAAGAAAGGAAAAGGTTTTTCAACACTGTATGGTGTGAGGCTAATTTATAGTTACTTTTCAAGCACTGAGATATGGTCAATTTTCATTATACCAATTATAACAATGATCCCCATTTCAGCACAAGACAACATTGGATTACTTTAGAAAAACGCAAGTTATTATTCTTTCTGTAACATAATACACAAAAGCACATCTAGTGAATACATTTTCTGTGTGTGTTTGGATGTCAATTAACAAGGAGTTGATTCCTCCCCATGGTCCATATTAATGTAGTGGAAATCTTCCACAGTCTGTTCCTGGTCAATTAATTGGTGTCAGGAGGCAATAAAATACAGTATGTTGTTACTAGCTCATTGGTGAGTCACTGTAGGGAGACAAAAAACTTCATTTCACATTACTGATCCAGGGTTTATTGGTTTGTTTGTGTGTGTGAGTGTGGAGTGGGATTTAAAGGGCTACCTGATAAAGAAACATGATGGTTTGCATCAATATCTCTTTTCTAGCGTGCCTGCTGTCGTTACCACACACACACACACACACACATACACACACACACACACACACACTCTGTCTCCATATCCCTGACACGCTCACACACATACTGACACATCTCGTCAGCCTCTCATCTGTATGTAGTGTTAATGGCCTTGGCCTAATGGTATTACTATCTGCTGGTATTACTATTTGCTGGGATTACTTTCTGCTGGGATTACTTTCTGCTGGGATTACTATCTGCTGGTATTACTTACAGGTGGTATTAGTATCTGCTGGTATTACTATCTGCTGATATTAATATCTGCTGGTATTACTTTCTGCTGGTATTACTTTTTGCTGGTATTACTATCTGCTGGTATTACTTTTTGCTAGTATTACTATCTGTTGGTATTACTTTCTGCTGGTATTACTTTTTGGTGGTATTACTTTCTGCTGGTATGACATTGTACTTTCTGCAGCATTATATCCAACTGACATTTAGCTAAAGAGTGTTTGATGAAAATACATACCTGATATTGTTTTTGATAAGTTTGAACTGTTTGCATTATTTGAAAAAAATTTAGAACAGAAAACATTATATTGTATTTAAATAAAGCAAAATAGAAGGGTGATTACAGCTTGGAGATACAGAAATTCCATTGTCATTCCATTTTCATGCAAAATGGTGACTCACAGAATGGACAAACTCACTATAAAGTCAATTTCATGTGTGGCTAAAGTACTCCTTGGGGGTAGTGAATACCCAAAAAATGGATGGATGGATACTGACATGTTTGAGAAATGAAATTAAGCTAATTAGCAAATTACGTTGTAGATATCACATGAAATGGGAATGCTTTTGAAAAGTTTGAACATATTATCAAAAGTCTGAAAGTTTGGCTTAGATCAAAACATGGATTGCCATTTTAAAGAAAAGCCTGGGCTGCACACAATAGCAATAGTTTTTTAAAGATTGTAATTTTGTATTACTTTACAGGACAACTGACAGTTATCGATGTTACACCCTCCCCTGTTAATGATTCATAGTCAGAAATAGACATTTAAGTATTGAACTTTTCTTGAGCTAAATATATTTTAACACATTTGTTAAAAAGTTTGTTGTCATTTGTAATGTATTTAAAAGTTCACCAGAAGGCATAGTGGCTATAGTCATTATATTTTGTGCGATTTTCATCAGAAACCCTGTCTATTCACAGGTAGTTAATAAACACTCTATCAAATCTAATTGTGTGTATGTAAAAATACACATCGCACAATATAAATAATGTAAAACCTTTTATGTTTGTTGGCTTAAAGAATTTAGACCTAAGGATATTATGGACATTTTATTCCACAATACATTTTACAGTATTCGGATGTACCCCGGTGCATTTCTACACAGCTGCCCTGAGTTTCTCCGGTGTTATTCTGTAATGTCCTCTGCCCTCCATCTCTCTAAACCCCATCTCCATCTCAGTGTCCTTTCAATAATTCAGCAGAATGCTTGCTTTTAGCAAACAGCACCGTGCTCCCCGGCGCCTTCGTTGTCTGGACGTGGTGGCACAAGCCTGGGAGAAGTGTGTCAATGTTTCAGTGCCGGAGATTTTCAGACGAGCTGGTGGGTCAAGAGCAGGAGTGGACATTAAAATTCATAAGATACCAGGGCTTTTATTCAGGGACGCAGGAGAGCAAAGGCAAGGAGGCGGGTGTCGTATACACAAGCTGTGGTTGGCGACCGGAGACTCTGGGACCCGAAGCCGGGGGGCCACGACACCCCCCCCAGGCCACAGCACCATGACTCCCTCCTCTGTTACACCCCCAGGGGCGTACGCCGGGCCCTTTCATGTCCGCCCTCCCACACAGGTAGAACTGATGTAACTGATTTATGAATGGTGCTCTTTTATTTTCCCCAGACTGTTTATTGCTTACCGATACTTTCTAGTTATTCGGGGACTGTTGTCGTTCAGTAAACAGACAGCTTGGCTTGGCTTGACACAGCTCAGCATGGCTCTGTAGCCTGGCCAAGACAGCTGCATCTCTCTCTTCTTTCCTCTCTCAAAGATTGGCATGGACTCCGCGATGACACAGCAGGGCTGCTGGTCTCCAAGCACAGTGGATTAACCTCACGGCTTCTGAGGATTCACTAGATACGCAGGAAAAAAACCCAGTAGCATCCAGATCGTTTCAAGGGTTTTGTGTATTCACAGGCAAACTGCCTCAAAACCATTGCCATGCGAGGTAATGGCATATTTAAAAGATTACAACAGGAAATAGCTCAACGGCTTTTAACAGCAAATCTCTTTCATCTTGAGATCGGACAACCAGGTGATACAAAGATACTAAGTCTTTGATCGTGACTTTGTTTTTGATTACTCGCCCTGCCTCTACTCTAGCAGCGGTTTAATAGACAAACTCCCCCTGGGCTGGTCCTCTCCCCTGTGGGACAACTCAAGCGCCCTCTTCTGAGAGGCTGGGGAAGTGACAGGGGAGGGTCTCCGTCCAAGGCCACGATCTAGTCAACCTCCCAGAACTTTAATGAGAACATCAGAGTGGACCCAGCCACGCCGTAGCTTCACGAAAAATCTACGCAACCGAGTCAAAATCTGGGGCAATTAAATAATGGCCTCATGGAACCGCGACGGGTGTTTGTACTTGATTACAGTGTTGCCTATGTAATCCAGACCCAGACTTCTGCCTGTCAAAAGCCCCCACCTTGATGCGTTATTTTAGAAATGTGCCATGTTTTGTCAGCAGACCTGAATGCTTTGGCTTGTTAGACTAATGAGACTGGGCGGTAGTGCTGAGAAAGGCAGAGGACACTGTGCCATGGCACGGTGGAGGGAAGTGTGTTTTATTAGGTGGACAAGGGCCCCTATTGATTCTGTCTGAGGTGACTACCATAGTGATTGGAACCGTGGTGTTATCTATGTTAGCACCGAACCACACGAACAGTCAGTTTATATTCACTTACATGACCATGAAGACAGGGACGTCCAACATCCAGATGCCTGGCTGGGTTGAAGGGATTAGAGGCTGATTTACCAGGGACAAGTCTATAAGGGTTGAACAAGGGACTAGGCTGATTTACCAGGGACAAGTCTATAAGGGTTGAACCAGGGACTAGGCTGATTTACCAGGGACTAGACTATAAGGGGACTAGGCTGATTTACCAGGGACTAGACTGTAAGGGGACTAGGCTGATTTACCAGGGACTAGACTATAAGGGTTGAACCAGGCACTAGGCTGATTTACCAGGGACTAGACTATAAGGGGACTAGGCTGATTTACCAGGGACTAGACTGATTTACCAGAGACTAGACTATAAATGTACTAACAAATTGTGTCAAATTTTAAATTTGATGAAATAAATGTATTTTTTTGTTTTGAATGTATGAATCAAAATATCAGTATGGGTAAAAACCAGCTTGCTGAGTTAATGAGCTGTAGTTCATGATTCTGCACTTGCTTGTAGAAAGTCAATGTGTGCTCGAATGAGACTGAGTTATGGAAAACAACAGAGACACTATTAAGTAAGATAATCAACATCAAAACAGAGAAATCCAAAAGCTGCACATCGTAGCTCTTGAGCACAGAGAGGTGACATCTCTTTCTCCAACCGACCTCCCCACACACAAACACGCAGTCACACACAGACATATGCACACACAGATACACACACGGATGGATGATGACAACAGTGCGCAGACATAAACCCCATCCCTGGGGCTTGATTTTGTTTACACTTTCCTATCAGGGGTCATTTCCATGTAAATTCACTGGGGTGTTTATGAATTCCAGAGGCATCTGGTTTCTGTTGTCATTCACCATTGCGGCGATGCAAGATAGAATGACACAGTCTGATGTGGTAGATGAGGCCTTGATCCAGCTGAAAGCAGATGATGAAACAGCCCCTGAATGACTGCACTGATTCAGGTCTTACCAGGCTATTCCTTGTCCCCGTCAGGATGAAATTCTAGCTGTCAGCCTAAATACAGCATCAGTGTCAATCGGTGCATTCACCTTGGCAACTTTTGTTGACCAACAGTCCAACATAATGAAATGAGGAAATTAGAGAGACTTTATCTGGTGAATGAGGAGCTGGCAAGGAGTTGGCAGAAAAAAACCCCATGAAAGATCTATTTATTTTGGTTCGAGCAAATACACATGGATTATGTCATTTCATAGATGCAGGGAGCCTGGAATGTTTCATTGAATCACAAATTCAAACGAATTTGAATGAAATGACTAGATGGATACACGATGGATGTCAAACATAGAAGAGGAAGACAGTTAAAAACATGTCTCAGCTAGACAATGTCAGAAGTGGAATTGGAGCTGGGCTGCAATGGAAACCGGGATCACAATCACATCTGCATGACTCACTGTCTATTTCCCAAACCACACCCGATTTGCTGTGGATACGTTTTGGTCAAAAGTGGAATATTTCATGGAATCGGGGGCCATTTAAGGGACAACTGTTCATCAATAGAGCCTTTGACATGTAGAGCAGCATCTCATATAGCCTTTATGGACTCCATGAACACCTGTATGGAGGTCTGTCTGTCTGCCCTCTGTCTCTTTGTCTGTCTATCTACCTGTCTGCCTGCTTGCTGCCTAAAACCGTCACTCACCGATCTACGTCATCACAGCAGTCTCAACTCTTTCATTTCATCCTCCTCATTTCCATCTTCTCCTCTCTGTTTCTTTCTCACTTGGCCCTGACATCTTGCTCTCTTGGATACATCATGTATTCCTTTTTGAACCTGACCCTCTCCAACAAATACTTGAGATCACCTCATGTATTTGATTTTTTTTCTTCCATTTTCGATCTTTCTCTCTCTCTTACACACCTCTTTCTCTGTGTGGCCCACCCCACTCAGACCGTCGGGGAGAGAAACTCATTATGGCAGGGGATTAGATCGATCAACAGGAGAGAGCTACCCAGTAGAGAGGCAGCCAGGCTGGCCAAAGCAATTTATGCCAACAACAATGGAGCTAATCTCCACCCTCCGTTCTGCCATTCCCACAACCGCACAGAGAAAAACACTACAGCGCCTCAGTGGCTGTATCTCTCCAGATAAATTGCTAGATGTATTAGTGTATATTTACTAGAACTGTTAATGGCAATGTAATGTCCGTGCTTTAAATGCGATAGGACCATTACTGACAATGAGTCTTCGACACTGTTCGATACAAGTCGTGAAGTTAAGCTTTACAGCGCAATTTAAAGGTGTGAAAGTTTGTGTCTTTCTCAAGTCCAAAACAGAAATAGAGTGTTCCTTCGGTGATTCACCACTGATGTTGAAATTACTCCCACTTGCCAGTAAAAGTAACTGTTTTCTGTGGTAGCTTGTTGTTTGGCTATGCTAGCCACTGTATCTTGCCAGTTAGTTAAAGCCAGCCTTGTTAACTTGTTATTAGCAAGATGTTAGCTGCTAATACTGTGGAGATGAAATAATCTTAGCTGATTGCACCACTCTAGCATCTGTTCTGAGAGGTATACGCGAAAGTCAGATTCATGTCACCCTTTTATTAGGATCAGGTCATTGGGTTTGCTGCGTACTCCTCCACAATTTGTTGACGTCATTTCAGAGGCTTTGATTTTGGACAGAAGCAGAAGAAAATGTTAAGAAGTGCCAATTATTCATGAATTGTTTCATTTTTGTGAAGGTGCGTGGAACAGTTATACAGTTCAAAGGCATGTTTTTTTGCCCACTATTTACTTTAAAGTTATTGTTCATGCATTAGCAGACACTGCATTCGGCTTAAATGGAAATGTCCTATACGTTTCTACAGAGCAATCTGTAAAGCTACAGCCATACAGCTTTATGTCTCCTCAAGTCTTTAAAGCTACAGCCATACAGATTGAATAGAACCTTTAAGATTTTAATTGAGACAAAAAAAGGGAATGACAAGACAGGACATCTTCAACGACCAAACTATCTTCGATAAGAGCAGTGGATTCACACCGCCACCCGACTGCTCTCTCCTGCCATTCTCATCACCCTGGTAACCAGACAGCATAAATAGAGCTACGATTGAGCTGTTTCTCTGTGGCACTTCTTCAGTTTGGCCTCACCTCTTCCTCTTTCTTCAAACCCTCGCTCTCCCTCTCTATTTCCCCGTAGAGCCCACACCACCGCGGCCAGCACTCCATTCTGTTCAGTTCACCTCAAAGCAGTGCTGTCCCCGACCCAGAATACCACACCCGGGAGAGTCATGGGGCCGATAGTGGTGTGTGTGTGTTTGGGGGGTTAATATAGGATTAGGTTTAAGTATACATAAAAGCAGCCGAACAGAGCTTTCCATGAATTAACATCTTCTTTTGTCTTCATTTGTAGTTTATTTGTCATCCTATATTATTATTATTTTTGGAGTATAAAAATCCATGCAAATGAGTAAGTGTGTAATCCAGTTTCTGGTTAGAAGCGATAGTGATGTGTGCTGTTGTTTTTAGAAGTGTATTGTTCTCACACAGGTATGGCTGGGGAGGGAGGGAAGGTTTCTGGAAGACTCCGTGACACCAGGGGCCAAAGCCACTGTATCCAAAACAACAGTCCTGCTCACTCAAGCTCAGCTGACATGTTTAGGAGCTGGAGAAATCCTTTAGGAACTGAGGAAATAAACAGACGACAGCACAACGGCTCTATGAGTGTGTGTGTGTGTATGAGTGTGTTGTGCATGTGTCTGCACAATTATGCCAATTTATATGTGATCCTTTGCGTGTACAGTACAGTGCTACTGTGTGTGTGTGTGTGTGAAGGTCAAACACTCGCTGTTCTTGTCAGCAAGTGTTTCAGGAGATTGGCTAGGGAATGAGGGCTTGATTGATATTCAAATGCTTGAGGACAAAATATACATTATTATAAGAAAAGTCTTGGCCAGGCGTTAATAAATGGCCAGTGAGCGTCACCACAATCGAAAAAGTCCCCTCCCTCATCCACTCGGAGTCTTCCTCGCTGGAATCTAATGATACACGCTCAAAAACATGTTCATGGAATTCCTCTGAGAACACTCTAATTTGTGATTTGGGTGAAGTAAGGTGTGTGGTGTGATCAGTAATAATAATGAGTGTGATTATTACTGGAGTTTTATGACAGATGACATCAACAATGTGTAACAACGAAACATCTCCCCAGCTAAGTTCCTCTTGTGTTTTGGTGTCAATCCAAGCTACTTCATGCCCCCAAAAAATTGCACAAATCGTGCTGGCTTAATTAAACATGTTAAGAATGCTAATCACATGGCTGAAAGTTTGCCAGCATGTTCAGCGACCGCCGCAGGGACTGGGAACAGAATACCCATAATCCCTTTCACATCACGCTTCTGTCCTTGGCCTGAGAGAGAGCAGCATCCCGCGGACACAGACACAAATTCTCATCTGCACATTCGAGATAACTATACGCACACACGCACGCATACGAACACAGGCACACGCACAAACACACACACACACACACACACACACAGACACCTCCCCCTGTCATACAATCCCTACCTCTGTATATGGTCTATTTCTGTAACTATTATACATCTGATCTCGGCGGTGGCAGAAAGTACAATGTGACAACTCATAATGCATTTTGGAAGACCTGCGCACGCACACGCACACCTCATGAGGTACAGCTGTAGATCCTCATCCCTACGGATGATGCTTCTGCACTTCCGCATTCTGAGTCCTGTCAGAGCTCAGAGCCGAACAAACCCCCGGTCCCACAGCAGTTACCGATAGAGACAGACACGGAAATGTTTTGAAAAACATCATTTTGACATCCCTCTCGACCCAGCTGTGTGTGTGTTTGCATGTGTCAGTATTTGTGTGTTTGTTCATGTGTTCGTAAGTGTGTTTTTGTGTGCATTGAGGGCGGAGAAGCGAGACTGGAGATAAAATGTGTTTGGACAGGAAAGTGAGAGCAAAGCATTTCTGCTAGTACTCTGGAGTTGCTGTGTGCGTCTCGGTGGCGGCTGCTGATCCAGCTATTTTGAAGTCTGGTTTTTATTTGGCCAGAGATTAGGGACTTTCATCCCTGTAAAGAGAGGATGGAGAACCAGAGGTTATTTTCATGGGTATCAAAATCCTTTTGACTAGACAAAAATGGCTGATTCCAAACTGGGCCACATCCACAACACCTCTGTGAGAAGGACCCTAGAATCCTGTTAAAACCGGTATGACAGTAAAAAAAAA
>JACXGI010021233.1:0-10394 GCA_016801175.1 Esox masquinongy | reverse complement strand
ATCCATGACTAGCACAGAACTCTAACAACAAACGACCATTCGAGTTTAGATCAGGGAGGCCGTTCCTCCCTATCACGCCTCTCCAGGTATCTCCATCATTGCCCACGTGCGCGTTGAAGTCCCCCAGCAGGATTATGGAGTCCCCTACTGGAGCCCCATACAGGACTCCATTCAGGATCTCCAAGAAGGCCAAATACTCTGAACTGCTGTTCGGGGCATATGCGCAAACAACAGTCAGAGTTTTCCCCCCCACAACACGTAGGCGTAGGGAGGCGACCCTCTCATCCACCGGGGTAAACTCCAACATAGCGGCACTCAGCCGGGGGCTTGTGAGTATACCAACCCCCTGCCCGGCGCCTCACACCCTGGGGAACTCCAGAGAAGAATAGAGTCCATCCCCTATCCAGGAGTACGGTTCCAAAACCGAGACTGTGCGTGGATGTAAGCCCCACCAGATCTAACCGATAGCGCTCCACCTCCCCTACAAATTCCGTCTCCTTCCCCCACAGAGAGGTGACGTTCCACGTCCCCAGAGCCAGCCCCGGCCGCTCGGGTCTGGTCCGTCGAGGCCCCTGGCCTTCACTGCCACCCATATAGCAGCGCACCCGACCAAAGCAGTTCCTCCCATGAGTGGTGGGCCCATAGGATAAAAATTTGAACCAAATGAACCAAATTTCTATTTAAAATAAAATGTATATTTATTTTATAGAAACAATCCATGTGAAATGTTTTATCCAGCTGGGAAGGTGTTAAATTGTATTTGATTTAAGTGTGTTTGTGAATAAGAGATCTTCACTGTTACAGGCTTTTTTATTTGCAGTAATAGTGATTGTATCAGTGTGGTACACTTTTTGTAGCGGCACCAGACTTGATGTTGGAATTTAGTAAACAACACAAGTAACTACCATATTACTTTTGATGTTTGGTATCACAGTTTATTTAAAATGTTTTAATCTGGTGATAGAATATGGGCTTGAGGAACTTAACACAACGCATAAGTGCTGACTAACTCTGAACAGAGGACAATAGATAGGACGTGATACCCGTTACTGATGGACCCCACACATCCTAGCCATACATCCTGTCCATACCTCCTGATAGAAGTTGTCACTGTGACTGTCATAGATTCTGTGAATAGGCCCATGGACCATAGGTTGGAACATACCATACAAGGGTATTTTGTAGGATAAACCTTTCTTATAGGAATATAATGGACTGTGTAATGGTTGGCTATGACCACTGACCGCCTCTTATGTGTCCTGGCATAAAAGACTGTGTTTACTTTATAATTACTGGAGAACATGTAATAATGGAAGATCAACTTCATGGACTCATGCTGAATAAAGATGGTTCTCCCCTGACTACCGGTTGCATTTATTTTGTTCATGGATCCAAAATGGACAGAATCTAACACTGGCGTGAATATGAGGATGAATGAAATTATATGTTTTGTTCATTTAAAAAATAGACATGGGCTCCTTAAAAATATGACACATTTAAATATGAATGTTATTCACAATGTGATTATTTTGATTGGAATGTACTTTTATTTTAACAATAATAAGGATTTGTCTAAAACTTTTTATTAGTTGTATGAACACACATACTGGACTGAGTGGGACACACAAAAAAAAATAAAAAAAATTATATATATATATATATATATATATATATATATAAGGAATGCAAAATAACAACAATTTACTGTGAATTAATGAGATAAGGAGGGAGTTGGATCTCACTGGCATGGCATGACAATTAAACATTTTATCACACAGTCATGAGTGTGATCATACCTGATTTTAGCCCTTTTACATTTTCACACAGAATATTACTAGTACCATGACTTCAAGACAAGTACAGTCTTCTCAACGTCCTTGGAACAAGATGAACATTTATTTACCATACCAACCAGCCCTGTCTATACAAATCTCAGTTTTACTCCCACGGCTACCAGACTAGCTGTTGAACACTACTTGATATAACCTGGACTGGTCTAGATGTGAGCGCCTGGTTTTAACCCCCATGGTGGATTTAAGGTGGGAAACATACCAGATATGCCACTAAGTAATTATTGATAGATTAAATGAGTATTATAGTTCATGTAGATAGTCTATGTATAAAGCATGTTTCAGCTCAGCATCAGGTTTGATTCATGCTCAGTAACCTGCTTATGAAGTGAGCTAATGTAATGTTGGATAATCAGAAACTATATATGGATATGTTTATTTGATTTGCATGGCTGATGGTAATGCACAATGTGGTGGAACTTTGAACATGAGAACAAAAGTATGATATTTCGTTGTTATTAACACTGCTCTATAGATAGTTGGCAGTGGTGTTTTTCTTTTGTATTGGTTTCTGTTATTATTTTCTATATCATTGCCATGTACTATACCATTAATAGTTTGTAAATTCTATATGAATAAATAGAAGTAGAGGGAGATGACTGAGCAGATTATGGGTGGTTTTACCATATATAGGGATGACTGTATACTTAAAGGGGAGTAGCCCACTCTATGGGCTCGTAAATCCAACTTGTTATATCTAGATATATCTAGATATATATCTGAAACTCGAGTTTCAGCCATCATTTTTGTCTGTTGTCTTGACTTTTTCCCATGCATGTAAAGAATAAAAGACCTTGATAGAACTTCAGACTCAAGACCAATAAGTTCTAGAACAACAAATAACTTTAAAGGTTCACTTTCCGATCACGTGTAATGTAACAATTCACAACGATGATTATGATGATTGTGAAAATGATGATAAATACGAGGTAAAATATCTAGATGAAGATGGTGTTAAAGGTCATTTGTTTTGGAGACTCCTGACAGGTGACAGGACAGGTAATGTCAGAGGATGTATCATCACCTCGACATTGTAAGTTATGTACCAGGCTAGACACGGACAGTTATATGATGACCGACCATTGTAACAACTACCATCCACATCACCACTAGTTGTACATTTCAGAGAGACTGTCTGTCCTGGTAGAATAGCTTCAACTGTAGGAGTCTGCGTCAATGTGACCTGACCTCTGGATTCTGTAACAGAGAGGAAAACAACAAATTATTGTACATCATTAGGTGACTCAACAGTCTTTCAGACTCACCAGTCTTTCAGTCAACTCACATTGTTTACTTTTCATTACATAAAGTTTAAATCCATTGTTCTTAAACTTTATAGCAGAGGACAAGTGTCCAGATGAAGATGACCATAAAAGTCATGGTTGTTGTGGTTTTAGCAGTATAGAAGTACAGCTCTCAGTCATGAAGTTTTCAACCCACTGGGCTATAAACACTATATGAGGAACTGGGCAGATGGATTATGCAAATAATTGTTTTGAATCAATTGTGGGGTAGGCTTCAATTATTTTAGTCTATTTTACTCAGCATGTGTTAGCTTGTAGTCAAACAGCACCTTCTTCTCTAAGATCATTATACAGTTGTGCTCAAAAGTTTGCATACCCTGGCAGAAATGGTGAAATTTTGTTATTGATTTTGAAAATATGACTGATACTTGTTACAATGGTCAGTCATATAGCAGTCCGTGTCTAGTCTGGTACCACCTGAAACCTGGAGGAGCTCCTAATCTCCTTATTTACAATGCTAACACACTTCAGTCTGTGACTTCCTCTAGATTCAGTGGCAGTGGATCTGGGAGTGTCTTCACTCTGACCATCAGTGTTTCTGTTGGTACCAGAAACCATTTAATAAATCTTACCCTTGAAGCAGAGGACAAGTGTCCAGATGAAAATGGTTATAAAAGTCATGGCTGTTGTGGGTTCAGTTGTCATGAAGGACAGCTCTCAGTCAAGAAGTGTTAAACTCACAGGGATATAAACACTCCCAGATCATTGAATCATGTGCTGTCTATACAGAGCATCATCACTATGCAAATAAGATTCTGGTCTTCTCTTCATCAACCATTATTCACTAAATGTAGATCATAAGGATTCATCAGAATAGAAGAACTGAGAGTTCATGACAATCTTTATCTAGTTCCTAAAATGTTGTCAGTAATAATATGTAAATGAAATGATTGAAAAAAAAGAGCATATACAGTATCTCACAGAAGTGAGTACACCCCTCACATTTTTGCAAATATTTGATTATATCTTTTCATGTGGCAACACTGAAGAAATTACACTTTACTACAATGTAAAGTAGTTAGTGTACAGCTTGTATAACAGTGTACATTTGCTGTCCCCTCAAAATAACTCAACACACAGCCATTAATGTCTAAACCGCTCGCAACAAAAGTGAGTACACCCCTAAGTGAAAATGTCCAAATTGGGCCCAATTAGCCATTTTCCCTCCCCAGTGTCATGTGACTCGTTACAAGGTCTCAGGTGTGAATGTGAAGCAGGTGTGTTAAATTTGGTGTTATATGCTCTCACACTCCCTCATACTGGTCACTGGAAGATCAACATGGCACCTCATGGCAAAGAACTCTCTGAGGATCTGGAAAAACAGAATTGTTGCTCTACATAAAGATGGCCTAGGCTATAAGAAGATTGCCAAGACCCTGAAACTGAGCTGCAGCACGGTGGCCAAGACATGACAGGACAGGTTCCACTCAGAACAGGCATCGCCATGGTCGACCAAAGAAGTTGAGTGCACGTGCTCAGCGTCATATCCAGAGGTTGTCTTTGGGAAATAGACGTATGAGTGCTGCCAGCACTGCTGCAAAGGTTGATGGGGTGGGGGGTCATCCTGTCAGTGCTTAGACCATACGCCGCACACTGCATTAAATTGGTCTGCATGGCTGTCGTCCCAGAAGGAAGCTTCTTCTAAAGATGATGCACAAGAAAGCCCACAAAATGTTTGCTGAAGACAAGCAGACTAAGGACATGGATTACTGGAACCATGTCCTGTGGTCTGATGAGACGAAGATAAACTTATTTGGTTCAGATGGTGTCAAGCATGTGTGGCGGCAACCAGGTGAGGAGTACAAAGACAAGTGTGTCTTCCCTACTATTAAGCATGGTGGTGGGAGTGTCATGGTCTGGGGCTGCATGAGTGCTGCCGGCACTGGAGAGCTGCAGTTTATTGAGGGAACCATGAATGCCAACATGTACTGTGACATACTGAAGCAGAGCATGATCCCCTCCCTTCGGAGACTGGGCTGAAGGGCAGTATTCCAACATGATAATGACCCCAAACACACCTCCAAGACGACCACTGCTTCGCTAAAGAAGCTGAGCGTAAAGGTAATGGACTGGCCAAGCATGTCTCCAGACCTAAACCCTATAGAGCATCTGTGGGGCATCCTCAAACGGAAGGTGGAGGAGCGCAACGTCTCTAACATCCACCAGCTTCGTGATGGAGGAGTGGAAGAGGACTCCAGTGGCAACCTGTGGAGCTCTGGTTAACTCCATGCCCAAGAGGGTTAAGGCAGTGCTGGAAATTGATGGTGGCCAAACAAAATATTGACACTTTGGGCCCAATTTAGACATTTTCGCTTAGGGGTGTACTCACTTTTGTTGCCAGCGGTTTAGACATTAATGGCGGAGTTGTGTTATTTTGAGGGGACAGCAAATTTACACTGTTATACAAGCTGTACACTCACTACTTTACATTGTAGCAAAGTGTCATTTCTTCAGTGTTGTCACATGAAAAGATAGAATCAAATATTTACAAAACTGTGAGGGGTGTACTTACTTTTGTGAGATACTGTACATACACAATATGACTTATTGATACAAGGGATATGGTTTTTACCATTTTTTAAAGATGGTAACAATGAATTCTGTCAAATGGATATCCAAAGAATTATGTTCATATACAACTAATCTTTGAAATTACATACAGTACCAACAGATGACAAGGCTGTAACCGTCTCAAACAGGGCGCTAGGGGCAGTAGCGTTTTCACAGTTAAATACTGTCTGTATGTTGGGGCATTGTGTTCAGGGTTGATGAATGGAAATGCAACCAATCCTTAATCCTAACCCCAACCTCCATACTGTGATAACTATCCTTAACACTAAGATTAATCCTAACACAAACTTCCATACTATGATAACTATCCTTAACCCTAAGCTTAATCCTAACCCTAACCTCCATTGTGTGATAACTATCCTTAACCCTAAACTTAATCCTAACACTAACCTCCATACTGTGATAACTATCCTTAACACTAAAATTAATCCTATCCCTAACCTCCATACTGTGATAACTATCCTTAACCCTAAACTTAATCCTAACCCTAACCTCCATACTGTGATAACTATCCATAATATTAAATTGTAATTTTTAACAAGAGATTTATTGATAGAATGTACCCTAACACAATACGTATTAGTGGTACGTACTGGACTAACAATGTCACTTGGGATAAGTAGATATTGAACATAATGCCCATGGAACACATTAGTTGTATACTTTAGGAACGTAATTACTATGATGTATTGCTGAATTTATATCACTGTCTGATGATGATTGTTGTTTGTTTATATTAATATGGTTTGGTAATATTGATATCTATGATAAGATGAATACTAGTCAGTTTCCTCCCAGTCATCATTGATACTGTCCTGCCTCCTGCTGGTGGAGGAGTGTCATTGTAGTTTGCTGTGTGGACTGAATGCTGGACTACTGGACTGACTGTAGACAGAATGTTTATACCTGGCGTCAGCTGGTGACATTAGTCCTAATGTTGACCTGATTTTGTCTTTTAACACTGAGATCTGATTACCATCATATCACAATGTATCCTTTCATAATGTACACAAATGTGGGAACAATCACTGTTGTAGCAGCACAATGTCCTATAATGGGACTGGGAGGAAAAGGGGCGTCAAGTTGGAAAAAAAGCATAAATGTGGCAACAATCAGAATGTGGACAAGCTCAGGACAAAGGCTACATGTTAAATCCAGCAGGTACGTACACATGTAGGGTTCAACCTCAGCAGGTCACATGCCCTTTTGCCCTCCCCTCCATAGTGCCTGAATCTGGGAAGCCCAGCTGCTGCTGTGAGTCAGGTCAGGAACATGTTTTTATACTTCTGGTTGTCTTGTCAATTCCCCTCTTTAGTTATTTATTTGCTCCTTCTTAATTAATCCAAAAGCACCTAAAAGCATAAAAAAGCTGAATAAAATGTGTCTAAGTTCATAAATCACTTGACGTAATTGTTGGACTGTCTCCCTATACACTCAGCTCTCTCACTCAGGAAGAGCATGGCTGAGCTAGTGCAAATGCAGTGTAGCATTATCATGCAACATCTCCAGATATAGAAAACACATTCACGTAATATATTTAATAATTATAAGGACTCCTCATTCTTCAGATGATTGTCCTTGGGTCTGTATATCTCAGGTTAGTTAAAGTGGAAGGGGGATATTCTCCAAATATCAGGCAAAGTATTAACCCCCACAAATATGAATTTGATGATACATTCAGAATCTGGGGTTAAAATATTCTCCTAGTATGATAGCATGCATGTGTGTGAGGTAAGTATAACATGCATATATGACATGGATTTCTCCAGGACTAGTTATGGTGGGAAAGGAAAATGTTGACTCTGAATTTCTTATGTGTTTATACAGTGCCAATACGGATTCCAAATGTTCTCATGATATGAAGTCAATGGCTGTCATGGTCACAGCAAATTCTAGAACATGTAGCCTTTTAAATCTCTGTATTTTCTGGGTTTGCGTCCTGATAAGGAAACATTTATTGACAAAGTCAGTATGTATCATTAGAACATTTATCTACTTTCACAAGTAGTCTACATCACATGGATGTGGCACTGGTGATATTAAATGTGGGAATGTTTACTTTGCCTAAATATCTTCTGATTGTAATAAAATAGCCACCAATGAAAACACCAGATTCTACATAAATGTAACGACTCCGCCTGTGGCGTCGCTACACATTCGGTGTTCCAACTCTTCCTCCCACTGACCTCCGACTGGGTGGGCCGGTTTACCCCTTCCTCTGAATGGACCTCTGTCATGGACCGACTCTCCCTTCAATAACTGCTCTCCAGTTGGACACATGCGGTAACTGACATCCGTGGTCTCCTGACAGAAGACTCCCATGAAGACTACTCCCACAACGGGTCCAGCTCCAAGCCAAGCTCCTCCCTCCTCACCACCCCAGGGGTCTTCTACCCCTTCCTACCAGCCTTTACATCCAGAGAGTTATGATGAAGCTCCTGACTGCAGCAATGACTTTCTACTCCAAAGTCAACTACCTCACTGGAAGCCATATGACAGATAAGGACAGTAGCGGCCCTGACATCTTTTCTTACCGGGAGGGCTCTAACTGGGGCACCCGCCCCTCCCCGGGGAGTCAGGAGTGGAGGAGTGTGAGTCCTAAATTACGTCCAAATGAAGTTCCGTCACATCCTGACACTGGTGCCCGTGGTTTTGGAGCAGCTGCAAGGGGCTTGTTTCTTCATCAGGTTGGACCTCCACAGGGCTTACAACCTGGTGCATATCAAGTGGAAAATGGCCTTCAGGGAGCCTGAAAGGGGATTCCCTGTCATGGGCCAACGAACCAGATCTGGTTCCCACGGAGCTCTCGCCTACCATTCCCTAAATGTATGTCGTGGGTCCGGTGTTGTGGGATGTCTACTGGGACATCTACGGTGTACAGAGGACCCCAACCAGACATCTGCCCACCTAACCACACTCACAGTTAAGCCCTAAAGTATTCATATCCATGCCAAACCTTGAGCTATAGTGAATTTTTATTTGACCAATAGGTTTCTTCTGGCTGGAAATGACAAACAAGTGACAAAACACGATAAGACATTGTGCTGGAGATACAAATGAATAATGTAACTATTTCTGTTTTTTTCACATTTTTATGAAAAATGCCATGTCCAACATTTTTCATACCCCTTGAAAATGTTGTTAATTTTTTAGAAAATGCACATTTCTATACCATTTGAAATGGTTGTGTAATTTCCACCATGAGAGAGCATTCTAATCACCTATAAATTGAGAACAGCTGAACAGCAGTTGTTCTCTAGTCAGTTACTAGTCAACTGCAAGTCATGGCTAAAAACAGAAATAGTTACGTTATTCATTATGTTATTAATTTCTTTACAAATATGAATATTTTTTAATTGGAGGAGAAAAGGGAGTTTGAGTTCAGTGCTCTTGGGAGTTGATCTTTAGACCAAACAGAAAAGCGCCCTCTATTGGCTCTCTAGTTCTACTTTCAGCAGCATCACATCTCCCATCCAGGGAACAACCAGGACTGATGCTGCACATGGACAAACCAGCAGAATAAACCCTGGGGTGGGACAGCATCCCACTCTTTATCTTCCACTTTCTGCTGACGGAGCTGCTTTCCTGGGGGCCCTTTTAGCTCCCTCTGACAAGTCCTCATTGGGGGCAGTTGTGAATCGTCAAGGGGTGGCAGCTGAGCTGCATTCAGAGACAGCAACTGGGCTGTGTTCAAGGGTCCTGTTTTACAGCTGTGAACCAGGTGGTTCTACCTGGGGTGTTGGCCTGATGCTGATATGGTGAGACATCACTGTTCATCAAAGCACAAAAGGAAACATTGTGACAGGTACAGTATCAAGCAGATTTAAAAACCCAGGAAAACCCTGGTAACTTTGGTTAAACTGGTTAACCTATCAATACATCTGCATGAATAAGTAATCATAGATATTTTAGTAATGTTGCTGTTATGAATGTTTAGAAAACTTATAATTTACAGAATTCAAGACTGTACAAGTGTAACAGGTAGGACCTTAGGACCCTGTAGCCTAGAACAGACCGATGAGGGAGTGTACATAAGGGAGTGGGATTCCGTGAGAGTTCACAATCACGTTTGTCAGGAAGTGACCCTTTTTGAACCCACATGTGCCAACTTTGAACCTGTGAAAGAACTTCAAGCTTTACCTGTTTGATGTAGCAGAACCTTGCAAACCAAACTTGAGGTTTACCTGGGGATGCATCAGAAACCTGATTAACCACACAGCCGCTGTTTTTCCTCCATATATAATCAGTAAGGTTAATAGTTTTAGCTCTAGTGCTTTGCTGTTAATCTCAGGTTCCTAGGCCTGGTTTGGGTGTAACTTACCTTTGTTTGCTCTGTGTATAATTTTGCCTTTTCTTTTCATCATAGTAGTCCTAGTTTATTTCCTTGCCCCCCCACACACACACTTCCCCCTACCTATAAACGAGTGTGCCGTGTAATAACCCAGTGTGCCATTTAATAACCCAATTTGCTGTGTAATAACCCAGTGTGCCGTGTAATAACCCAGTGTGCCGTGTAATATCCCAGTGAGCCGTGTATAACCTAGTGTACTGTGTAATATCCCAGTGAGCCGTGTATAACCTAGTGTGCCGTGTAATATCCCAGTGAGCCGTGTATAACCTAGTGTGCCGTGTATAACCTAGTGTGTAGTGTAATAACCTAGTGTGCCGT
>JACXGI010021232.1:0-10397 GCA_016801175.1 Esox masquinongy | reverse complement strand
TGTGTTTGGGGGGGTTCTATGTGTGTGTGCGTGTGTTTGGGGGGGTTCTATGTGTGTGCACCTTCACATGCTTGAACATCCTTATCATTTTTACAAATCAAGTTTGTATCAGCAACATATGAGATGGAGTGGCTTCACATATTTCCCTCACTCTGTTTATGGTCTATTGGATACAGTATACTGTCTTTCTTGTCTTATCCTTAGCTCAAACTGTCAAAAACCCATGGCTAATCATAGTTCAAAACACCATGGTTACCAACTGGTAAGATTATTTTGGTAACCTTTATGGTATACCTTTACACATGCCCCTTGGATGGGCTGGGCCACAGGAAACCTTAGACCCCTGGATGGGTTGGTCTACAGGGAACCTTAGACCCCTGGATGGGATGGGCCACAGGAAACCTTAGACCCCTGGATGGGTTGGTCTACAGGGAACCTTAGACCCCTGGATAGGCTGGAACACAGGGAACCTTAGACCCCTGGATGGGCTGGGCTTCCTCTGTGGGTCTATTCCTGTGTTTCTTGTTTTTCCTTGCTAATATTTTTCAGCATTTTATTGCATGCTTTTGCAGTTTGAGGCTGAGTATCTGTATAATAACTTTGTGACAACTGCTCAGGTAAAAAGGTCTTTATACTCTACAATAAATGTGATTGATATGTGACTTTCAGCTGTCAAACCGAGGCTTGCAAGGTACACAGAGAAAAATGGGCCCTTCCCTTTGAGTAGATATAGAGAAGGCTCTCCCCTCCTCCACACTTCACTCTCATTTATTTCAATTTGTCTTGCTTTACTTTCCCTTAAGAAGGCGCTTGGTCGCGTGCAGCCACATACAGGGCAAGAAATTGTCTGCCCTCTGCCTGTAATGAAACATTTAGATGGAGGCTTGTGCACTAATATGAGCATCTGAGCTATAGGCTGGCCTCGACCACAGCTGTCTATTGTAGCCATCTCAGAGCTAAGTTGTCCGTAAGACAGATCCCATATTTGATGCGTCGAGCTTACTTGGGCCATCTCCAAGTGATTTATTTTAAGGTTGCTGTATGTCTGTAGAGTTTGAAACATTGTGATAGCAGCAGAGAAATTCTACGTTTGTGTGTCTTATCACCCCATTTTTCATCCCTCCATTCACTTAAATTTTCTTCTAGAAAGTTTACACCATGACAACCAAAGCCAGTTTACATTGTTCAAATGTTATTACGACGCTTAGAGCTCTCCATTGGACAAATGTTTTGAATGTTAATGTCAACATAACTGAACTTTGTACCTCTAGGGTATATGTGGTGCCTTCAGAAAGTATTCGGACTCTTTCATTTTCTCCCTACTTTGTTGCATTCATTTATTATTGATTAAATATAAACTTTTTGTCATCGATCTACACACAATACCCCATAATGACAAAGCAAAAACATATTTTTAAAAATTGGGCCAATTTACTGAAAATGAGAAACTAAAATATCTAATGAACATATGCATTAAGACCTTTTGCCATGACACAAAATGGGTTTAGATGCATCCCGTGTCCTTTCATCTTCCTTGAGATGTCTCTAGAACTTGATTGGAGTCCACCTGTAGCTAGATTAATTGACTGGACATGATTTAGAAGGTCAAATTAAGGTCCCACACTTCATAGTGCATGTCAGAGCAAAAGCCAAGACACAGACTCCAAGGAACTCTCTGTAGACCTCAGAGATGTGGGGAAGGTTATATATAAATTGCAAGAGCATTGAAATTTCCCAGGAGCACAGTGGGCTCCATCATTGTGAAATGGATGATATTTGGGACCATCAAGACTCTTCCCAGAGCTGCCTGGAGATCCTTGGTCAGGGGTGTGACCAAAAAATCAATGGCCACTCTAAAAGAGCATTAAAGATTCTCTGCTGCAACTGGAGAACCTGCCAGAAGGACAACCATCTCTGCAGCACTCTATCAATCAGGCCTTCATGGTAAAGTGGCTAGACAGTCTATATAAATAGTAGGGTGTGACCAAACTAACTGCTGCAAAGGGCGATGACTTTGGATCTTTGTTACATAAGAAAAAATGCCTAAACAGTTTATGGAGACATTCTATAAAACAGGTCTGTTCTTTGTCAACCTATCTAAATTGTAAGATAAAATAAATAATAAACCAAATGAATGAATGTCAACCCAGTCAAAAAGCATTTACCCCTTAAACTAATATTCCCTAGAGTTTAATCTTGGTGTGGGTCCTCTGAACAGCATGGTCAAAAAGGAAGTAAATGTTTTCTCTTTTTGGTCTGTTGATCATCTTACATTGAAAGTGATCAAGCTCAACATATTAACCCTGTTCACTTAATTAATGTTAGGAAATTTTTTATTTGATAAAACATTAATTCATAATTCTTATTTTCATGAACATCAAGTGGTTATATTCCTTCAAATCTATACTCAGTTATACTCCCTCAAATCTGATGTCGAAAATGTAATTTTATTAAATGGACAAAAATGTAACTTAGTTTACAGGGTTTTACTCCCTGAGATGGGAAGGGTGTAAGCTAAAAATATCTTCCTGCAAAGTTCATTTCCAGACAATTAGCATGTCCAAAAGGCAACCATTTCCTGGAATGACCCAGATGCAGCATATGCAAGATCCTTCTCAAATTAAAATATTTATAAATATTGTGACTTTTTTTGTATATTACCAACACAGGGAAAGATCAGATATACAGTATATACATGGCAGATTAGGCAATAATACACTTTTATTCAGAACCAAGAAGCAGATTTGATGTCATGGGCTAGCTTGAGTCAAAAACATGTACAACAGCTGTTTTTTTCCTTTTCCACTATTGAAATCTTGGTTTACCTTGAACACTAAGCCTGGGTTGTTATGCACTGCACATTGTGAAGAACCATTGAATTCACTGCTGCACTGTGTTTTATTTTACTTCTATATATTCAAGAGCGCTCCCTAGAATGCCACACTTTTGTACTCCTAATTCTCAAATGCCCATCTGAATATGTTTAGAAAATGAAATAAAGGTTTTGGCAAGAGCAGAGCTTCCATGTATGGCCAGTTTCCTTATACAGTTATTGAATAAAAGGAGAGAAAAACGAGACAGAGAGAGCTGTAGCTCCAGGCACAAGTCTTCTTCATTACATGGTTGTGGAGAACGAGGCTTTGTACATTTTAGGAGACAAGGGCTTCTTTTGTGCATGTACTCTCCCATAGCTGATTAAGGTCTGACATGGTAAGAAGAGGAGGAGGAAGAGGGGTGGAATCACATTTCTGCAATTGAGAGATCAAAGGACAGTGTGTAATGGTGTTGAGGTTTTTTCTTTTGCTCAGGTCCATCAGACTTTGAGGTCCGAGCAGGGAGTGGGGAGAGAGAGAAGAGAGGCAGGGTTCAACATACTCAATCAATGTTAAGCTGAAACCTCAAAGGTATGTGTATCTGAGTCTTAACAATCAAAAGCACACCGAGATATAAGTTAGGATGAGAGAGAGACTGAGAGACAGACAGAGAAAAATAAAATGATATAAAGAGGGCTGAGAGAGAGAGAGAGAGAGAGAGAGAGAGAGAGAGAAGGAGAATGGTCAATAAATTGTCCAAGCAGAGTTTGGTCGGATAGAGCTACGTAACTGATATTACCTGGTGTAAACCTCTTATCTGATGGTCTATAGTCAGTCCCATAGCCATGCTATCCTTCTCTATTGCTGTCACTGTCTTAAACGTGCTAACAGTCCCGTAGCCGTGCTATCCTTCTCTATTGCCGTCACTGTCTTAAACTTGGTAACAGTCCCGTAGCGTGCTATCCTTTTCAATTGCCGTCACTGTCTTAAACATGCTAACAGTCCCATAGCCATGCTATCCTTCTCTATTGCCATCACTGTCTTTAACATGCTAACAGTCCCATAGCCATGCTATTATTCTCTATTAAATATGCCAACAGTCACATAGCCATTCTAGCATGTTCTATCTATCTGACATAGAACCCCATATTGCGTTGACTGAGACAATGATTAATGTCTTCTTTAGGAAGCTGATGCCTCTCCACTAGTCCAGAGACAATGTTTTAAAACAGCCACCCCAGCGAGTATATTTAGAATGCAGTTACAACAGGAAAGATGAATTAACTGCATCGTTCCTGATGGAAAATGCTATTCTACCTGCTGACAAAAACTGATAGTTGAAACTCAAAATTATTGTGAAATTGATTGACACTGATTCACTTGTTTGGTGTATGTTGGTTTTTAAGGCATACCTAGTAATCATTTAGGGTAGAAGACTGCCAAAGGACAAAGACAAATACACACACACACACACACACACATATACATACACATATACAGACTACTCTAACAATTTATTTTCTCATACTTGGCACCTGTGGTGATACCCCTGTGTTGTTCAAAATGTATTTTACAGAAATGAATCCTTTATATACATGCAGACGCTGACAACACATCACAATCTGAGGCCCTTCTTTTCTGGCCTCACATCAGCACCAGCAGCATCCAGGCTGATTTAGATGCGAATGGCGTATTCACACACGAAGAAAATGACACTTGTTTCCTATTTTCCTATTTTCCCCTCCTTGTGCTGCTTTGCAAATTAAGCAGAGTGTTTGTGACAGCTTGTGCAACGGTAGCGAAGGCAAGCGGAGCTTTGGATTGCAAATTCTCCCTAAGGGGGTTGGTCTTGGTTTGATATACTTAATAAACTTAAAATCCCACAGGCTGGCAGGCAGCAGTAGCAACAGCACTGCTTATTTCTCCCCTCCAAGAGATACGGGTACTGAAAATGGAAAATGCCAGAAGTTTAGAACAGTTTTTGATAGGTGTTTTTGAGTGTGTGCGTGTGTGTGCGTGTGTATGCGTGTGGGTGAGTGTGTGTGCATTCATGCCTGCATCCATACGTACATGCACGTGGATACCACATTAAAGTGATGTACTGAAATGACTTCATGTCACATCCTGCCTCTGTCCTACGTCAAGCACTAGAGCCAATCTACACGCACCTGCTTTTCTGTTTAATCGTATAAACGAATTTGGATGTGTCCCGACGACTGGCTGGTTGGCTGGATGAACGGTTAATTCAGTAATTTATTCATGTATTCATGAATTCATGTACCATTCCTGCATTCATTGTGCTGTGTGGCGGGAGGACAACATGGACACACTAGGGGAGGTAAGGCAGTTTTGGTGGTTGGAAGGGAAATTCTATAATAAGTGAGGTTAGAAAAGGGAACGGTGATTCATTGGTTACAGGATTAGATTAGATGTTAATTTAGGAGCTTTGTGAAAAAAGGAGAGTGAGAGAAAGAGTTAGAGTGAAAGGCAATGAGAAGAAGGGAGATTGAAAGAGAGAGAGGTGGCAAAGGTGTCATATTAATGTTTCAAGCAGCCTGTTTTGGAGAAGTGTTCCTTTCAGAGCTATTTAAAGTCCAATAGTTACTAAAATGTAATATTAACGTGATTAGACATATTTATATTTTATCTTGGCCCATTTAAAGACCTGGCTAACCCTACCAGCTATACTGAGCCTGTCAAAGTTGCTGTGCATAGGATGAATCAAAACACCTGCTATCTGTTGTCCAGGCTCCCGAATCTACTGAATGAAAAACCCCTGCTACCTGCTGTCTAGGCTCCAGAATCCACTGAATCAAAAACCCTGCTATCTGCTGTCCAGGCTCAAGAATCTATTGAATCAAAACACTACCTGCTGTCCAGGTTCAAGAATCCATTGCATAAAAACCCCTGGTACCTGCTGTCCAGGGTCCTGGATCTACTGAATCAAAAGACTTTTAATCCTAATAGGGAATGTGAAGCTAGGTTTTAGATGGTGCTGTGAACACGATCATGGTGAGGCTGAGTCTAAAATATGAATGGCCTCAGTCTTAAGAATGCATTAATCTTTAATCTTTAAAACTGAGAATATAACTAGAATTGCAGTTAAGTCTCTAGAACATTATCCCACTAATGGTTCTTAATGTCGTTGCTTTTAAATTGCTTGCTTTTTATTGCTTTACAGCACTTTGTCTTTATGTAATGATTCCCTCCATTAATATGTAACAATATAGTATTATTGTTACTATTATTGTTATTATTAATTATTGTTAATATATTTATTATTAGATGTGCTTGCACACATGCATACTGATTGTCTGCACAGTGTTTAAAAAGGTTGTGACACTACAGACACATTGAACTGAAAAAAACATCTCTTTCATCGTCTCCAATGTGAAGGAGGTGGATTAATCACTGTACTGTAAAAGCAAGAACATGACCAGGCCTATGAAAACCATATTAATACCATCACTACTGCCATCACCACCTCTACTGCTACAGTTACACAACCATAAAGACTAAAGAGTAGTTATTCAGCTACACATTTCCACCAACAGGCAGCGGGTAAACTAGAAACTAGATCAGCCGCTCAGCCAGGTGTCAGGTGTCAGTTCAGGTTGTCCTGAGGTGCGGTCCTCTTTGCTTGGGTCCACACTAAGATCCAACAAGACCCTGTTGAATTGTTTCTAGATGCTATGTTAGGAGTTTGTAGACTAGTTCTAGTGAATGTGAAGGCTGACTAGCAGCGAACTCTCTACACCTACTTAACAAATCCTTCTCTTGTAAATGCAAGTTAAATTGAATAAAATACCTATTTAACACAACAACAAAGCATCTATCTGTGTGCAAAATAGTCTCTTTAAGGCTGGCATTCTCATCAGACGTCTAATCTCTTCCTCACATGGCCTATCTGGTGTCCAATTAACCACAATACAAGCTGCTTGAATATCATTTTTGAAGCCATTATCAAGATGAGAGAAACCTCAAAGCTACCTTTTAGTTCCCTGAAAAATCCACCAAAGATATGCATTTCAGATTGCAATGACTAATTCCAGAGTTTAGAGAGATAACAAAAAAGTATTGAGCGAGAAAGCCAAACTCTGCCAAGTAATGAAAAAATGACGCGGGACGTAATTGTGACTTAATTGCTTAATGTTATTTAAAAGTGATATACTCACATAAAACTGTAATAGTGTGAGTCCAAATAATGGCATCAAATAATGCCATCATAATAACTGTCATTTGTAACCTGTCTGTCTGAGCTTTATTCAACTCTTCCCAGTTAGCACACAAGATTCTACACTGCCAACACCAGTTGGAGAGGTTTTAGATCATTCTGGGCCTATTATAGAGGCACCTTGTACTGTTCTTAAAAAATTCCCATTTCAACTGAAATAGGTTAACACTGAAAATAAATCTGTTTCCACATTTGTGGAAATTGTGGCATTTGTTAGTGAATTTCTAACATTGCAGAACCAATCTTTGGCAAAAACACATGACATATAAAAACATGTTTGGACTTAAAATTCTGAGGGAAATGTGCCAAATACATCAACATTAGCATGCTTTCACAGACCAGTGCTCTGTTAAGGAAAGGGGCTTTGACAATGCTTTGGTATTTTAAGTAATGCGTCAGATATTTTGAATTCCAATGTTCAATTTAGTTTAGAAACTCTAGGGCTCCACTGAAGGTTTTGGGGCTCCCATACATTTATCAAAAGCACCCAGAAACGATTGAGGAAGAGCTGCAGGACAGTTCTGGAGTGACCCCGGAAGAGTCCAGATCTGAATAAAATCAGCAACGTGTGACCTGACGTCAAATGTTGAAGAAAAGGACTATTTTCTTTGGATAGATGGTCCAAATTTCCTGGAGAAGATCAGCACTGAAATGGCTATAAATATGAAGTATGTCTGCAGATATAATGGCCAAAGTCTAACCAAACAAGCAGTGTGTTAATAATTTAGTCCATTATATTTCCACAAAATTCTTCTAACTTCGATTAATAAAAATGATTTACAAAAATGAAATCAGTTTCTGCAATATTGATTGTCTGAAAAAAGGAGACAAAATGTGTGAAGAAAGAGGGAATTATTTAGGAAGTGCAAAGGTGACAATAAATCACGCACTGTATTTGCTAAACTGTAGTCAGTCACAAGGAAATAAGATATACAAGTGTATTATTTCACTATTCATGTATCATAATTTGATGATACATGAACGCCGCACTCTTCCTGCCTCACAATCACCTGAATACTAAGCACCTGTTGTCACTTACCTGTTCTTTTGTTTGTCACAGTATTTAGTTCTGTCTCACTCCCCTGTCTGAAAGTGAGGTATTGTTTTGTACACTACTAAGCCGTTCTTAGCGTTTGGTTTCCTGGAGTGAATTCACCAGCACTAGACTTTGTTCTCTCCGTGTATGCCCATTCAGCCTATCCCTGGTATACCCTTTGTCTACTCCTTTGTACCTTCGCTTGTGTTTTGGATCTCCAGTATTTTTTACCCTAACCTGTCAAACGACAACGATTTCTTGCCTGCTCCTTCAGCTGTTTAAATAACGCTACACTGTGCACTCCACAGTTGGGACTATCTACACCAGCCTCTGTCCGCTATTGTTACAGTGCCAAATGAACACGAGGAATCTCCACTCAACCCCGTGAAGTATCTGAAGTCGGATGATGTAAACCTAGCAGTATGAATCTCTTAGCTTTGTGCAAGATAGTGTGAGAAGGTTGTGCTGATGTGGTGAGAAGAAGCCTCGCCATCCCTCCTTCTAATAAGCTCCTGTGGGACTGGTTGCAGTGCTGGCTACAAGCAACCAACTGCAAAGTGAGAGAAGCCTGAACTACTTTTGGCCTATAACGAGGAAAGTGTGAACAATCCGAGTAATACAGTAACACCCTTGTATCACACTCTCGGGTGACAAGCTGTTGGGTGGCATGGATCAAGGGCTACTGGGAGATGTCTGATCCACTGATGGCTCAACGCGCCAAAACTGTGATGTTGCACGGGTGATCCGTGTTTCTCTGATCGTCTGCCATTTCCTGGAGATTTTAGGGTGTGTCAGACAATTACCGCCGAGCTGCCAGACCCTCCCGTTGGTCAGTTACACACAAGCCAGACATGCCCAGTTTCAGGGATGTCTTGTTTACACTGGTCGGCGGAGTATTAGACTCCCGTTTCTCTGAATCAAATTGATGGATTTAACCTAACACAGTCCAGAGCCTCTGGGGGCACATGTATCCTGCCAACCGTGGTTTGGAGCGTATGTGGCTTTCCAGTGTCCTGGCATTTCAGAGTATTATTAGTACCTGGCATTTCAGAGTATTAGTGCCTGGTATTTCTGAGTATTAGTACCTGGTATTTGAGATTATAAGTCCCAGGTATTTCAGTGTGTAACTCATTTGTATTTCAGTCTAGGAATCTAACATTTCTTATGGAGTCAAGAGGCTGCAGGCACATTGCCAATGAGGTAGCTTTCATCACTTGCAATATTGCTTCCTGTTGACATATAGGAACACCAGTTGTGTTTATTGCGAGTGGGAGCGACTCAATAAGCCGAGGAGGGAAAAGTCAGTGTAATTAATTTTCGGTGCGGCCTGGTTATACTGTGGTGTCATAGCTCCTTTCATTCCGTATCATTGTTAACCATCTCCCTCCAGACCCGAGGCTCCAGCTCTGGGGTCTCTGACCTTATCTACACTGAGTCTTATCATGGACTTGTCTCCACACACGTCCTGTCTCTGATGAGATTAGCGTCTCTTAGGGCAGTGTCCTGTTTTTTATGTGGCCTTGTGTAGCTTTATAAGAGAAACAAACCTAATCCAACATGTCTATTGGGGCTAGTTTTAGGTGTTTTAGGATTTTAGGCACCTTGGTTCTAGGGGTCTGCTTTGTTGGACATGGAATAAGCTGCATGCTATTCAACGGTGGCGATAGAATTGACTTACATACCTGATGACAAACCGCACCCCCAACCTTTCTTCAGACATACTAACTTTAACAATTTAGAGATTAACAAGTAGGTATGAATCAAGTCGATGTGAAGGCCATGTGGGAACGACTTAACATACAGTTTAAATTAATGAGAAAGCTTCATAACAGTCTCAGTAGGTTCCATTTTACCCAATAGACATATTCTGCATTTATTCTGTATGTCTCACAAACACATAATGATTTCCAATTAAGCATATATGCACACATACAACACTTTTCTACTTAATGAATAAAGAGCTACATTGTTAGTGTGATGCATCATTTCGAAATAGCTATAATTGTAATAGCTACCAAAAGATTAATTAGCTAAAGAATATGGTTCTATTTTCAGCTTTAGAGAGCAGTGGTACACCAATGACAGCAAAACACTTTGATGATGATGGACAGATACCCAGAGAATGAGGTGACTAACAAAGAACACAATGTCGCAGGAACACAGCTGTCTATAACAACAAAGGAATTGTAATTTGTAGTGATTATTAATGTCTCTGTTGGATTTTTCTCCAAACAGCGTGTGGTATACTTCAGCAATAAGGCACCAGGTGGTGTAAGATATGGAGGTGTGGTATACGAGCTGTGGTATATAGGTG
>JACXGI010021231.1:0-10381 GCA_016801175.1 Esox masquinongy | reverse complement strand
TGACAGCTCCGCCCCTCCCTTTACCCGAGTGTCCAAAACATACGGCCTCAGATCCGATGACACGATCACAAAATCAATCATCGACCTTCGGCCTAAGGTACTCTGGTACCACGTACACTTATGAGCATCCTTATGTTCGAACATGGTGTTCGTTATAGATAATCCATGACTAGCACAGAACTCTAACAACAAACGACCACTCGAGTTCAGATCAGGGAGGCCGTTCCTCCCTATCACGCCTCTCCAGGTATCATATTTCCAAATTAGATAATCTGCATTAAAATGTATGGATGTAAATATATGTTGTCCCATTGCATATTAAACATGTATGCTGGAGTTGTGGCCGGAGTGTGCAGCTTTTGAATGACCAAACACTTAGTAATGTCTTACTGAACTCACTTTCAGGGTGGTTGCGGTTGGCGGGTGTCCCTTTGGTTGATGCTTGGCAATGTGGGTGGATTGTTTTCCTGCCTGTTGGGCCCTGTCCGGGGCCTCCCCCGGATAGGGCCACAGTGTCACCGGACCCCCCGTCTCAGCCCCAAGGTCTTACGCTGCTATATTATTGTGCTGGAGGAGTAGGGTCATTTCTCCTTCTCCACTATAAATCCTTGTAGATATAAGGAATGCATTTTCTAAATTTTTCCTGCCTCCTGCCGTTTTAAACTTAGGAGGACATGAGGTCCTGGCCCACACCTGAGGATTACCAGGCTTGAAAGACCCGTTGCTGTCCCGGTCCAAAGTCCTCCTGGTTGTGATGCAGATCAAGATGATACCTGACGATTTCAGCTGCCACTGTGCAGACACCTCCCCCTCCCCGTGTTGTCCCTGTCCTTGTCCACCTGGTCATGCTTCCGACCTGGACTAAGTTTAAATAGACTCTGGACTCAGCCCACGTGCACTTATTAATTATTACAATTGTACTCTTAATATGTTCACCCGGCACAGCCAGAAGAGGACTGGTCACCCCTCTGAGCCTGGGTCCTCTCTAGGTCTCTTCCTAAATTTCGGCCTTCTTAGGGAGTTTTTCCTAGCCACTGAAATTCAACACTACTGTTGTTTGCTCCTTGGGGTTTTAAGGCCGGGTGTTTTGCAAAAGCACTTTGTGACAACTGCTGTTGTAAAAAGGGCTTTATAAATAAATTTGATTGATTACTGAAACAGTGGAGGCTTGCTGTTTTCTTGGCAACTGATCATTTAGGTCACACAATATTAGGCTATTTAATATGCTAATAATCTATTAATTTGTCTTATTTCCCACCTAACATTTCGGCTGTTGATATTTTAATCTGCCGGACAACTACACGTGCTACCGGCGAAAAGTCAGCATTTGCCGGCTAACGTAAACCCTGAGCTATGTATATATTTTTTGCTATTATTCCCCATAAAGTCAGTTATTCCAGTTGAGAAGCCTGATATTATAATGGTGGAAACAGCTTGTCTGCATTCTCTCCAGAAAGGTGGCTCTTGTATAGGTTGGTTACAGGACATCCTGAAGTGTGATTTGGTGGATTACAATGTTGGAAAGAATTATGTTCTACAATGGGCGATGCGGTTCTGTGATTTATCACTGACCAGAAAGGATTACTTTTGTTGCGCGTCCCCTTACATTGTAATGCCACTCTTACAAACCATTAATGTGCATATTAGTTGTGTAAGTAATTGTGCATATTCCAGGGGTAAGGAGGACCCTAAAGGGTGCAATTTAATTTCATGAATGGATAGTTACATGGCTGGAGTATTTGGGAGAGAGAACGCTACATTGGTAAGTAAAGTAAAAGTTGAATGGTTTCTTTTCCTCCGTCTTGTATCGTGAACAAGGAGCTGACAGTGCTGTGTTATAAATTCAAAAGATAACTTTTGTGGAGGGAAATAAACTGAAAACTGATACTACTTGAATGCCACTTGTCAGCCATGCTGCACAATCAGCCTTTCCAACGTTTATCCCACATTTTCTATCACCCTATCGCCAGAATAATGCGTTGAAGGTTTTTTCATGGAGTGGAGAATTGCGTTGAGAAAAATCTGAGAAAAATATCTACATTGAAAAACGTAATTTAAAGCCTTTAAATACTTATAACTGTAGTGTAGGCTATGTGCTCATTCTTCCTGTTATGTAGAGTCGTGTTGCAGCCTACTCTCGGTGTTCGATAGCCAGAAAATATATGACCATATGCGGTATGAGCACTCCCTCGGAGCGTTTATTCAGTGCGGCGGGCAACATTATTACTCCTTTAGGATCCTCCCTTAAACCGGACAAAGTGAACATATTGGTTTTTCAGGCATGAAACAAACAGAAACCAGCAGGATATGCATATTTACCAACAGTTACTTACTAGGCCTATGTTCCATTAACAAGAATGCACTCTGCGTGCATTCTTGTTGTTACCAACTTATTAACGACAGTGTCTTAATATATTCCTATTATGTTCCTTTTTTATGTTGCACTTTGAAAAGCCAAATAAGGTTAAACCTAATTATTATAGCAGTAATTCTGCCTAATGGATATAATTCTTTGTTTGAAAAATAGGCTAATCATTATTTATTTGAGAGAGTTTCATATACATAATTACTATCATATTCGTTCTTGACCTTTTGTTTAAGCGCTTATTATTTTAATAATTATTATTTTGCTGTTTGAATAAATAAATATTTATTTGAAACTTTGATTGTTCTACATGTTAATTTTCAAGCTGCGCGTGTTGTTGACTTGTGTTTAATTTCTAAAGCAATAAAACACTTTGTTCACAGTTCTTCTTATGTTGTCTGTTTAGCTTACATCTTCTTAAATAGCATAAATCAAATGTATAAAGTCTCCCTGCAAAAAAAACGTTATTGTGTTTTTTATTTTTTAAAACCATTCAGTCTTAAGCATTAGTAATGTCATTCTATTTCCAAAAACCTTATGCTCATAAAAACTAATAACGCTGATTTAAATATAAATTCTCAGGTAATGTACACAGTGACATTACCTTGATTTCATGTATGGAGCCGCCGGCTCATCGCAAGGTGATGTAAGTCGCAGGTGACCGGTAGAGGCTGCGCAGCCATCGGCCACTATCGGAGCCAAGATTTGCCGATAGCAGTAGTTTGTAAAACATCCTATTGGCGCCGATTAATCGGCCGACCTCTAATTTCACCTCTAAAGGTGAAATGTCAATGCGCAAGGAAACGTAATTGCCATTGCTTTGTGGTTGCGTTTTATGAAGAGCATTCGTTAACATTAATTGAGTGATAGTTCCAAAGCCAAACAACTGCACCGCTCTGGGTGAATTTTGGATTTAAGCAAAATTAATAATTTGGAGTAGGCGAATTGCCAGATTTCCTCCAGAAACGTGGCGCCTAAAAAGCGCAAACACCACAAACTTGAAGAACCATCTCTGGATTCACCATATGTATTTTTACAATATTATTAGGCTACACTATAATAATGGCATAACACAATATCAACAATGAAATTGTTAATCGCAATTATTTGTGCGATAATTAAACAAACTTCGATGTCAAAGTTGAGTCAAAGTCTCTATCAAATGCACCAAATTACAGAGCGACATTCTGAACAATGAAATTCTTGTGACGTGGCACGACATCTATGTAGTAAGAATTAAGAGTTATATAAAGTAAAAATATAGCAATAATATGCTTAATTTAAACAAGCCGAAATGTTGAGCAGCTGAAATCCTATATCAAGCAAGAATGAGACAACGTTCAACTTTCAAAACTACAGCAATCGGTGTCCTCAGTTCCCAAACGCTTACAGAGTGTTGTTAAACTACGGCAATCGGTGTCCTCAGTTCCCAAATGCTTACAGAGTGTTGTTAAACTAAGAGGTGATGCAACACAGTGGTAAACATGCCCCTGGCCCAAATTTTTTTAAACGGGTTGCTGGTATGAAATTCAAAATGGGCATGTATTTTTCCAGAAACAATGAAACGTCGCAGTTTAAAACACTCGATATGTTGTCTTTGTACTATTTTCAATTAAATATAGGGATAAATGATTTGCACATCATTGCATGCTGTTTTTATTTGCATTTTACACAGCGGCCCAAATTCTTTGAATACAGGGTTGTAGATAAAAGGAAAATTGCAGAGCAAGAAAACACTTCGAATTCCATTTTTTTTCATGTACTTCATCTTATAAACCTTAGGGATTAAACGCTTAAAAATTCAAACTGAAAGAAAGAAAACTGCTAACATCAGTTTTATATCCTGTTCTGGGTTTTGCTCACCTGATCAAGCGAGTATTTGATAGCGCAGACCTCTCCTGTGTCAGGCTTGTACTCTGTTCTTAGCATGCTGCCATTTGTCTTCTGCAGTTCCATAGTAATGGCTTTAAGAGCATCCATCAGCTCTGGGCTTTCAACATGAACAAAGAACCTACCAGGGCTATGCATTTCCACCACAGACACCTAGCGGCACAACAGCGAGGAAAGATGCAAAATACGTGAAAATGCAAACAGTATGAAATGGTCAACAATCTATATCAACATAGGTTTCGTTTGTACACCAGTGGACAGTTCTAATATTGCCTTGACTAGTTTTTTACATCGTGGATACATAGGCTCAAGCTTTTCCCCGGCACTAAATGTGAAATTACAAAAAGGACTGGTCAGAGCACAAACCTGAACTTCCATTCCTTTGGTAATGTCACTCGTACGAAGGTCCCTCAGGTACAGTCGCTGGGGGCAAATTTCATTGTTGTGGATCACCTGTAACACCTGGTTACCATTACAAATCTCATAAATGTTTTTCCTAAGTTGAGAGTTGCAAGGTTCATGAGCGCCCAATTTTACCAGTGTTCTGATAAACTACATAGTTCCGGTAAATAAGGCAGCTGGGGTTAGAGTGTTAAGTCAATTATGGAAAGGCTGCAGGTTTAAATGCCACCACCGAGAATGTGAACTGCCAATTTTCCCTTCAGTATGGCACTTAGCCATATTTACAGCAGGATAAACCTCAATAATGACGGATAACCTGGCTGTGACACCCCTCTAGGGCAGTGTCAGCGTTAAAAGAGATTTAAAAATAAAAACTGAACATTACCGCCCTACATGGTTGAGTTTTTTGGAGCCTCACCTGTACTAGGCTGTCCATATAATTCAAGTGAAACATCCTAAAACCTAAATGAATTGACACTATGCTGAAGTTAGAAAACAAATGGTTATAAATCTGTATATTTATAATCGAGGGGTACCATGTCATTAAAATCAAGTCAGCTAACAAAATCATTGAGGTCTTGTGAGCATGCCTGCGTACAGACCTGGCGTATGGGGTGGACACATGATCAGCAGTACTGTGTACTCTGGATGCAAGGCAAATCAATGTTGAGATTGTGGGCGGGTTGCCTACTGCCAGGCTTTTTCTTAACTAAGTAAATACTGTTGGTATTGAGAAAGACCATACCAGGGTTTATTGTGCTGCTACTGTGAATGTAAACCCTACAATGCGTTCTTTCAAGGATGCAATTCAGTTCAAAACGATCACTGTATCACAGTGATCACAGTTCAAAACGAACAGCTGTTCCGAGGGCTCTTTGTTCACGTAATACCTATAACTAGGGTTAAGAAGCTGTTCATTCATTAGGGGTCCTTGCCCCAAAGGGGCTCAGGTGCCCAAATATTTTTGTTAGGATTATTAATATTATTAGGGGTCCTCCGGTATGAGGAACACAATTGTTATTGTCTGTATTATTATTATTTTTCCCTGAAACTGCTGAATAACTCAATAAGTCCCTGGTAGAAAATGTTGTAACTTTGGACATTGAAAATATAGACCATGAGTACCTACCACACAGACACCCGCCCCGATTCCTCCACCAGGGGATCTACAGTGCACAATTAAATTTGCTAATTCCAAAATGATGTAATTTCCACCCGTTTGACATATATTGCTGCATCTATGTGTACATGCCTCATTTCTCATGAAGAACAAAAAAGCCTCAAGAACCCATAAAATCCACCATCTTGGATTTCTCTGTACAGTGAATATTTGCCAAAACCTACGAAATATTTCAACTTTTACAAAGTAGGATTAACATGCCCTTTGGCATACATGTCTCTCATACATGCCTCCCTAGATTGATTTCATACATGCCTCCCTAGATTGATAAGAGATATCATGCAAGATGGCGGATAAAATGGCCGACCAGCGTAAAACTTATAGTTGTATACACTTCATGTGTGCATTACATTACGGCACAATGAAAATACAGACCAGGTATATTATTCACACAGACACCCTACCCGATACCTCCACAAGGGGTGCCACAGGCCACACCTTAATGCATTTTTTCCACAATTATGCCAATTCAACCCTGAAGATGACCTTTTATGCTTACTCTAATGACCACTATAAAAATTACCTTAAAATCAACCGGTAGTCTGATTGACCTGACTGTCAGTGTCTCATGTGCCTCTCTATAGGGTTGTAAGGAATAAGAGATAAACTGCAAGATGGCGGAACAATGACCTCAATGGAAAATAGAAAGTATGTGAAGGTAGGTCTGTATCTCTGTCGCACACACGCACAGTGAAACAAATAAAAAAAGCATATATTTGCAGTGCCCTACCACTTTGTTTTTCATTGCCAGTGTTTTTGTCTATGGCCTTAGAGTCGGCTGTTGAGTCAGAAGTCTGGATGACCCATACAGACAAATTCATGTATTAGACTATTAAACTTGCGCCAAAAGCTCCACTGGCATTTCCACCCCATAAGACCTTAAGGTCTGAAATAGGGTCCACAGGTCCCTCTTCACCTAAAGGAACAAATTTGCCTCAAGAACCCATAAAGTCCACCGTCTTGGATATTCCGCCATTTTGAATTGTCCAAAACACTAAAAAGTTATCGTCAACTACAGCTCTGCACCGGCCTTCACGCCGCTCGATATATATCATCTAGGGACAAGTACCTATAGATTCGGTATAAGGATTGTTGATATCTTTAACAAAAATTTAATGGTCTCAATTCAAATGCTCATTAATGCAAGATGGTGAAGCTTACTGCAACCCAACTTGGTATATGGGTTCAAGGCCATGGCAGGAAGGCCTCCACAAAGTTCCAAGATGATTGTCCTGATGGTGGTGCTATAATCAACAAATGCATGGGGCTCCATAGGAAATGAATGAAGGTCAATGGGAAATGAACGCAGGTCTGACCTAGAGTTCTGAAATTCGGTCCACAGGTCCGTCACAAATTTGCCTCAATAATCGATAAAGGTCCGCCATCAGCCCAGCCATGAAGTGGTAGACAACACAAAGTGCTGAAGCACATAAAAATCACCTATCATCTGTTGCATCATTCACTACTGAGTTCCAAACTGCCTCTGGAACCAACATTAGCACAAGAACTGTGCGTCAGGAGATTCAGGAAATGGATTTCCAAGGCCAAATAGCTGTATGCACGCCTCACATCAACATGCGCAGTGCCAAGCGTCGGCTGGAGTGGTGTAAAGCATGCTGCCACTGGACTCTGAAGCAGTGGAAACGTGTTCTCTGGAGTGACGAATCACACTTCACTATCTGGAAGTCTGATGGACGAATGTGGGTGTGGCAGATGCCAGGACAATGCTATCTACCAGAATGAATAGTGCCTACAGGTACATCTCAAAAAATTTGAATATTGAGGAATATTTTTAGAATAAAAAAATTTGAATATTAGAATAATAAAAGAAAAATAGAATATTTTTTCCCATAATTCAAATCAAAGTGACACCTTCATATTCTAGATTCATTACACAAAGTGAAACACTTCAAGCCTTTTTAGTTTCAATCATGATGATTATGGCTTGCAGCTCATGGAAATCAAAAATCCAGTATCAAAATATTAGAATAAATTTACAATAAAGAAATGTCAACCTGATAAGTGCTCTAATCAGCTAATTAACTCCAAGCCTTCAGTACACACAACCACAAGCATGGGGAAGACTGCTGACTTGAAGGTTGTCCAGAAGACACTCATTGACATCCACTAAGAGGAGGATATGCCACAGAAGGTCATTACTGAAAGGGCTGGCTGTTCGCAGAGTGCTGTATCAAAGCATATTCATGGGATGTTGACTGGAAGGGAAAAGAGTGTAGGAAAAGGTGCACAAGCAACAAGGATGACCGCAGCCTTGAGAGGATTGTCAAGAAAAAGCAGATTCAAGAACTTGGGGGAGCTTCACAAGGAGTGGACTGAGGCTGGAGTCAGAGCCACCATGCACAGACGTGTCCAGGAAATGGTGTGTCATCAGGAATTAGTGTCGCATTCCTAGTGTCAAGCCACTCCTGAACCAGAGACAACTTCAGAAGCGTTTTACCTGGGCGAAGGAGAAAAAGAACTGGACCGTTTCTCAGTGGTCCAAAGTCCTCTCTTCAGATGAAAGTAAATATTGCATATCATTTGGAAATCACGGTCCCAGAGTCTGGAGGAAGAGTGGAGAGGCACAGAATCTAAGTTGCTTAAAGTCCAGTGTGAAGTTGCCACAGTCAATAATGTTTTGGGGTGCCATGTCATCTGCTGGTGTTGGTCCACTGTGTTTTATCAAGTCCAGAGTCAATGCAGCCGTCTACCAGGTGATCTTAGAGCACTTCATGCTTCCATCTGCTGACAAGCTTTATGGAGATGCTGATTTCCTATTCCAGGACTTCTAAAATGACTGGTAACTGGTTTGCTGCCCATGGTGCTCGATTGGCCAGGCAACTCCATATTAATGCCCATGGTTTTGGAATGAGATGTCCAACAAGCTCAATTAGGTGTGATGGTCAGGTGTCTATATATTTCTAGCCATATTTATATTTACCATTATTCAAAGTAGCCATCAGATGTGGGAACTCCTTGACAGATGTGCAAACTCTTGGCATTCTCTCAACCAGCTTCATGAAGCACTCACTTCGAATGCAGTCTTGAAGGAGTTCCCACATATGCTGAGCACTTGTTGGCATGCTTTTCCTTCACTCTGCTATACAAAGCATCCCAAACCCTCTAAATTGATTTGAGATTGGTGACTGTGGAGGCCAGGTCATCTGATACAACTTCACTCTTTATTGGCCAAATGGCCCATATTACACAGCCTGGATGTGTGTTTGGGGTCACTGTACTGTTAAAAAGTAAAAAACAGATGGGATGGCACTACAGAATGCTATGGTAATCATGCTAGGTCAGTGTGGTTGAATTCCTAATAAATCACTGACAGTCTCCCAGAAATGCACACCATCACAACTCCTCCATGCTTCACAATGGGAACCACACATGCAAAAATCATCCATTCACCCACTCTTCGTCTCTTTTTGTCCAGGATTTTTCCCCACTCTTCCTAACAGAATGGAGCCAACTGAGTGAGGATAGTGGGGGGCCTAGAGCATCTAATGGTATGCCCCAGAATTCATGGTTCCCTTTATGGTGTAGTCGACCGGGTCCATAGAAGAAAAAGCAGCCCCAGATCACAACACTGACCACCATGCTTGACTGCAGGGAAAGTTCTTCTTGTGATAGGCGGTGTGGGGTTTTCACCAATCATAGCAATTTTGATTATGACCAAAAAGGTCAATTTTGGACTCATCTGTCTAGAGAATGGAACTCCACAACCTTCAGGTTTGTCCAGGTAGTCTGGCAAAGATGGGCAGTTTAGTTCATTTTTGACAGCAGGGGCTTCTTCTTAGCAACCCTCCCATAAATGCAATTTCAACCTAGTGTTCATCTTGTTGTTGAAGTATGCACAATAAGCTGAGATGCAGCAACAGAGGTCTGTTATTCTCCAGATGGTATGTGTTTTGGCATTTACAGTGGATATAAAAAGTCTTCAGACCCCAGTTGAAATGCCAGGTTCTTGTGATGTAAAAGAATGAGAAAGATAAATCATGTCAGAACTTTTTCCACTTTTAATGTGACCTATAACAATTCAATTGAAAAACAAACTGAAATCTTTGAGGGGAAAAAATAAAAAATAAAAAACTCACAATAACCTGGTTGCGTAAGTGTGCACACCCTTAAACTAATACTTTGTTGAAGCACCTTTTGATTTTATTACAGCACTCAGTCTTTTTGGGTAGGAGTCTATTAGCATGGCACATCTTGACGTGGCAATATTTGCCCAGTCTTCTTTGCAAAAGCACTCCAAATCTGTCAGAATGCGAGGACATCTCCTGTGCACAGCCCTCTTCAGATCACCCCACAGATGTTCAATTGGATTCAGGTCTGGGCTCTGGCTGGGCTATTCCAAAACGTTAATCTTCTTCTGGGGAAGCCATGCTTTTGTGGATTTGGATGTGTGCTTTGGGTCGTTGTCGTGCTGAAAGATGAACTTCCTCTTCATCTTCAGCTTTCTAATGGACGCCTGAAGGTTTTGTGCCAAAATTGCCTGGTATTTGGAACTGTTCATAATTCCCTCCACCCTGACTAAGGCC
>JACXGI010021230.1:0-10399 GCA_016801175.1 Esox masquinongy | reverse complement strand
TTGAGCATCTGTGGGGCATCCTCAAACGGAAGGTGGAGGAGCACAAGGTCTCTAACATCCACCAGCTCTGTGATGTCGTCATGGAGGAGTGGAAGAGGACTCCAGTGGCAACCTGTGAAGCTCTGGTGAACTCCATGCCCAAGAGGGTTAAGGCAGTGCTGGAAAATAATGGTGGCCACACAAAATATTGACACTTTGGGCCAATTTGGTGTACTCACTTTTGTTGCCAGCGGTTTAGACATTAATGGCTGTGTGTAGTGTTATTTTGAGGGGACAGCAAAATTGCACTGTTATACAAGCTGTACACTCACTACTTTACATTGCAGCAAAGTGTCATTTCTTCAGGATTGTCACATGAAAAGATATTATCAAATATTTACAAAAATGTGAAGGGTGTACTCACTTTTGTGAGGTACTGTAGATAGTTGAGCTAAATTCCAACCACATTGATGAAGGAAACCCACTTTAACAAATCACACCAACCAAATTAAACTTTAGAACGGTTTATGCAATGAAAATGAACAAAAATGGAATTTCCTTACTTGGAAGAAATTAGTACACTCCTAACCCTAAATTTACCATCACACAAAATGGCAACACTTTGAATCTGGTGCACCAAAACAGGTGTAAATAGTTAGGAAATCATTAGAGAGTAACTTAGGATGGTGCAGATCTTCAGTAAAGATCATAAACATGATCTTCTTTGGTCTTAACCATTTGGGTGTTTGGTACAAAATCATGCCAATATGATGCTGCCTCATTGCCTGGCCAACTTGTCCTCATTGAGTCAACCATGAATTCCATATGGGACCAGAGAATTCTTGAGAATGTGAGGCCATGTGTCAAAAAGCTGATCTGAACATGGATCTTGCAACAGAATAATTATCCATAACGCACACAAGCAAAGCTACAACAGAATGGCTGGAAAAATAAGAAATGGTGTGTTAATGAATAGCCCTGATCTCAATCCTGTCAAAATGTTGTGGTTTGTACTTGTGGTGGGTCTTGCAGGCAAGAAAGCCCTCAAACATGACAGTTAAAGCAACACTGTAAGGAAGAGTGGGCAAATATAACAGACTGATAGGCAGTTACAAGAAACGGCTACATCAAGTTATTTTAGCCAAAGGGGGCAATACCGTCGATGGAAGCTGGCAGTTTACTTGTTTCTTCCCCACTCTGAAATTGCATTTCTGTTGACTTTTCATGAAAACATTATTGCAGAGTATAATCTTTCAGTGTTTGGTTAAATATTTTTGTGTGATTTGTAGAAGTATGTTACCTTTATCTGTCAATAGTGTTGAAGTGAAGATCACTTATCCAAAATATGCAACTTTCCACCCAGGGTGTACCTATTTTTTCACATGACTGTATGTGTTTAGTCATGTAAAGGTATCTGTCAAAAGTATTCACCCCCTTGGAGTTTTTCCAGATTTTATTGTTACAACATGAAATCCAAATGGATTTAATTAGGAGTTTTTTGCCACAGGTTGACACAAAAATCCATAACGTCAAACTGAAAAATAAAATCGACAAGGTTTTCTAAGTTAATTACAAATATAAAAATGTGAAAATAATTGACTGCGTAAGTATTCACCCCCTGTAATCAATATTTGGTAAAGGCACCATTGGCAGCAATTACAGCCATGAGTCAATTTGAATAAATCTCTGCCAGCTTTGCACATCTGGACACAGCAATTTTTGCCCATTCTTTGCGAAATTGCGCAAGCTTCATCACATTCACTTGGGACCTTTGGTGAACAGCAAGTTCTAACACTTTCTACATATTCTAAATTGGATTGAGATCCAGACTTTGATTGGGCCACTCAAGGACATTCACTGACCAAAGCCACTCCAGCATGTGTCTTCGCTATATGCTTTGGGTTGTGCTGAAAAATAAAACTTCACCCCAGTATGAGGTCCTTTGTGGTCTGGATCAGGTTTTCTTCAAGGACCTCTTTGTATATTCCTCCATTCATCCTTCCCCCAATGCTGACCAGTTGCTCAGCCCCTGCAGCTGAGAGGCATTCCCATAGCATGATGCTGCCACCACCTTGCTTCACAGTATGGATGGTGTTCTCAGGGTGATGTGCGGTGTTGGGCTTGCACCAAAAAATAGCATTTAGGCCAAAAAGCTCTGTTTTGGTCCCATCAGTCAATAGATTCTTCTTCCTCTTGGTCTCATACATCCCTTCTGGCAAACTCTGACCAAGATTCTGAAGTGAGTTGCATTCAACAATGGCGTTCTTTTTGCCACTCCCCCGTAACGGCCACTTTTATTAAGCACCCATGCTATTGTTGCCATACACACAGTGTCTCCCATCTCAGCCGTGGAAGACTCTAACTCCTTTAGAGTGGCCATAAGCCTCTTGGCGGCCTCCCTGACTAGTGCCCTTCTCACCCGGCTATTCAGCTGTTGAGGACGGTTGGTTTTAGACTGATTTACAGTTGTGCCGTATTCCCTCCGTTTCTTAATAGGGACTGTGTCTATTAAGAAATTGGAGGGACTGTGATCTGGGCAATATTTAATGCCTCGAAAGTGTTTTTATATCCTACCTCTGACAGGTGCTTTTGAAGAGACATATTCCCGATTTGCATTGAAGGTTCCTTCGTCTTCATTATATAGTTTATTTAGGAATTGTAATAACCGACTGTGGGACATCTCAAACAGGTGTGTTTAACCTGAAATCATGTGAAACACCTTAATTGGACACAGATGGACTACGTTCAACTACTTATGTGACTTCTAAAGGCTGTTGGTTTCATAGCAAATGGGCTGAATTTATGTCAGAGCAAAGGGGTTGAATACTTATCCAATCAATTATTTTCTGTTTAACATCTGTAAATCATTTTGAACAATTTGCATATATTATTTTTCACTTGGCATTTATGGACTTTTGTGTTGATCAGTGGTATGAACTTATTAAATCCATTGTGATTTCATGTTTAAACAAAATGTGGAAGGATGTGAATACTTTTTGAGAGCCACTGTAGCTCTATTTATACAGTCTCTTCACGTGACATTAGGGACCAAACAACAGATCTGAAATACCGGCGGGATAGGAAATGGCCATGGTTCTACCTGACTGTCAGAGTCTAATGCAACATTTTATTTGTGGACTAGCAAGTGGCTTTGCTAATAAGCAGCCCTTCGATGACATTATTCCGGAATGCGTTCCATTTCAAGTGGCGCCAGCGTGACAGCCTGTTCTCCGGTAGCCAAAGTCAGTCGAGCCCCGAGCCCCTGCTGAGAGCAGCACTCCTTTTCCCAGACAGATACTCTAACCGAAACCTTCTAAGTGTGTCACTATTAGCAGTCACTTTGCCTCTAGAATAAAGATTTAGGGGACGAAATCAAAGTTTCTCATAAATACATTTAAGGGGGATACATTGTTGGTTGTTAGCGCTGTTTCGGTCCGTGTGTAGCACGCAGGAGCCTTGATGGCATCTGTTACTTCTTTGTGTCTCCCATCACTGAAAGGTGAGACATCTACGGGTTGATAGGATCAGAAAGATTATATGGGTGTGCGGGCAGCTGGGGATGCCTGTTCTTTGGCAGCGTGGCAAAAACGTAGCTGCAGCTGTTTTCAGTCTCAATGGGGGCACCACTGAAGAAGTCCGTTCGGATGTAGCCTGTGGGTGGCCATTTTAGTTTGCACTGACGTTTTGAAAATGTAATCACCCCTAGAAGTTAGCCCTCTTCAACAGCCAATTGTCATGTATTCATCTGTCTTCCAGACCTAGCGGCAGGAAACCAGTGCCAACATTTTGTCTGTTAACGGTACCAGCCAATTAGTTTTATCCTTTGCCATGCTTTCTCTCTTTCTTACCCTCACACCTCTGTCTCCCTCTCTCCGCTCACTCCCCTCTCACCTCCCCCGTTCCCGGTTGAGTTGTTTAGTTAGCGGGCAGGTGTTCCAGCCAGGCAGAGGCAGGCAGAGGCAGGCAGAGAAAGGCAGAGGCAGGCAGCGGCAGGAAGGCAGAGGCAGGCAGAGGCAGGGTGTGGGGCCACGGCTGGCTAGTGTCAGGAGACTAAGCGGATCACCATGTATGTCCACCTATGGGATGATGACTCATCATCTAACACTTCAGCTTCCAGCAAGGCGGCAATGCTCAATCAGACCTGGTATTAAACACACTGACTTTTATAGTTATAGTATCTTTAAATGCGTTGGCTTTTTAAAAGTTTTTCCAGTGCAACATTTTAAAATTCTTTAAAATACACTGTAAAGTATTTACTTTGAAGTACATTTACAAATAATAGAATTGCATGTAGTGGATGGTGATGGTGGTGGTAGACGACTTTTAAAATGACATCTAAAAAATATCTGAATTATTACCCTGAAAGGTATTCTAAAGTCATTTTAGATTTCTAAAATGTGTTTGAATCCAGTTCATGAACACAAACCCGAGCTGTGTTTTTTTGACGACGGATAGCGCTTTGCCTTAAGCGATTGGCCTTACTAAATTGCTAGACGCTTATCACGACCTCTGAGCCAATCAGAAAACGGGAGAAGAAACCGCTAGTGAGAGTCAACAAGGGGAGGGGGACTGTATTCCTTGTGTTTGCGCAAAACCTTTTTCATTGCGCCTGTCGCTGAGAACTGCCAGTGTGAATGTGATGATCTGGATATCAACCCCATATTTTATGTCACCTAATGGTGATTTGGCTATTAAATAATAAACATCCTTACATGCCTTGATTACTTCCAGTGATTTCTGGCTAGTGGTGGCTAATGTTGGATTTATTTTTTGACTGGTTAAAGAACACTTGGCCCATTTTCAGGGTTAGGAACTATCAAACATCTAGAGCCCTCAAACTCAACTCTGGACCACAAAGTCAGAGCCCTTTGGATGTAATTAATGAAGTAGAACAGAAAACCAGCAGGCTTCGGCCTTCATAGGCTGAGAGTTGTGTACCACAAATCTAGAGTATATAAATCCTTAATTCCATGGAAAGTTATGTATTTTTTTAGAGATTTTATTTGCACGGCTGTATTCAATTGCTATCGAGCAGAACGGTGTCCTACAGAGGTTCTGCGAAAAAGGATTTCATCCAAAAGACTGCAGTTAGTCAGTGTGACAGAATGTCAGCTCTCACGGTGTGTAGGCTGTCTGGCTATTCAGATCCCAAGATGGTGGACTTCCTACCGAAACAAAGCGACCAGTCTTTTTACTCTTTCCGCCAGTCCAGCGGGGACTCAGTCGATCCACCACCATGGGTTTATGCTCACTGAAGTGACAGGACACAGTAGGACTGACTCATCGACGTAGCTTATGTGTTGACTGGCTGAAGTGATTGTCCCCCATTCTAAGGGGTTGGGTTGGGAACCCACAAAGTCAATAAGTTGAAGCTTCCAGTTCTGTGTGGCAGGTAGGAACTTTGGTATGATTTAATTGCTAGGTAACCTCCTCAAGTAACTTTACTTTTTGTTTTCTTCTCCTTTTCCATGTTGTTATGATTATTGGTTTTATCGCATGTGTTATTGATTTATGTGATTTGTTGGGGGGGGGGTTGTTACTGCTTGCTTAACTTTCTCTCCCTTTATTTATTCCCCCCAGGTTCATTGTTGTGAGTTTGTTATTTTTCTTCTTCATTGATTTTCCCCTGACCTCTTTGTTTTGCAGATGAGGGCAGGAGTGCAGTTGACCAAGCAGGAGGGGCTCAGATAGTAGCTGGACACATAAAGTCACTGTCCCAAAATACTGACCTGGACAATGGGAAGCTCTTGACTGTCTTTTGTGGCATGCTGATGAACTATAGCAATGATAATGGTAATGACCAACTCCCCCCGGATGAACTAAATTAACCGAAACAGACAAAACAGCTTTAAGAATTCATCGACTTTGGCAGTGTGTCAGTTACTGTACTAGGAGTAATGTTAGCACGTTTTATCCAGTATTAAAGTGATAGTTCACTTAAAAATTGAAGTTGGGTATTTTCGTACATAAAATTTTCTCTAAGGGTGAGATAAGTCCAATACTCAGGCCATCTGCTGTGGTGATTCAGTTCTGACTCAAATCAGAATAATTTGGAAATGTAGGCACACTACTAATTTTGAAGTGTTAGACAATGCCTGTATTTTTACATGGCTTGATCTTCTCAGTAGATGGCACAGGGCATGGACTCCAATCTACAGACAGTTTTTAAAGTATGTATGACAAATGTTCAGAAGTCGGTGTCACTCCGGCCTTCATATTAGCTAACGTTCAAGGTGACGTTGGTCAGCTTTGCTGTGGTGCCGCGAGGTGGTGGTAACAGTGGACCCTACTTTGTGTGTGTCCTTTGGAGAGTTCTGCTCTACTTCCATTGCTTTCTACTGCGTCCTGCTCGAGCCCTTGACCATCATCTTCTAACAGCTGTGACTGCTTGTCATGTTCTTGTCTTGTAATTGGTGGTGGTAGTTAGGTAGTTTGCAGCGTTGTAATTTCCCAGACTATCCTGCAGCCATTTGTTTCTTCCTTACCCATCCCTCTGGTTTGTATTTAGATGTTCTATTTTCCCAGAACCCTCTCTGGTCAGCTTCTATTGTCTGCCCATGTGGAATGTCTGGAGCGTTCAGAAACATTCCCTTCTTGTGTCAACCTTCAGTCACTTATAACCTGTTTATTTAGGCTGTGGCCCAGTTGGCATCTTATTCCCTAAATAGTGCACTACTTAAAGGTGATTGGGAAAACAAATTCTCTTTTCGCATCACAGTTTGGTGTTAAGGCTGGGGTGTGCTTAGTCATTTTGGTTGCTAAATGCACTCAGAACCTGTGAAAACGAGCACGTTTGCAATCAATCTCCCACAAACACTGTTCACTCAAAAACCAAAACAATGGGGAAAATGTTCAGTGTTAGTTTGGAACAGTAGAGGGGGCTGAGTTGGTAGTAGCCATATATGGCTTTACCCTAGAAAAAGACTGCCTTGAACAGTCACGATGAAAGGGCTCAGACTTCGGTTACTAGACTTTGAATTGCCTCAAGGGAAAATGCCGTGCACATGAATGCCCAAAAGAAAACCAAAACGACCTCAAGCGTCCAATGACAACAACAAAGCATACCCCAGCCTTTATTCTGCTGACAGACATGAACAACAGCAGAACTCAAACCTACCAACATGGCCGCTTTGGACTCTTCCCAATTTGTGTCTGTGAGCAAACTCGAAATCTGAAACAAATGTACTGTAACTCCTCTGGAACAATCTCCCCCTTTAAATGTTATCTCTTGGTTGAACTGTTTTGCAAACTTGAATGAATGAATGGTTAGAGGTGTGGGGGCAGCTCACCCCTTCATCTACATTCTCACCCTAAAGGGTCCACAATATATTGCTGCTCTCTGAATAACCTAAATAATTAATGAAAGCCCAAGTTTAATTACTTTTTTTTCTCCTGCCTTGGCAATATGCGGAACAGTAATGACTTTTCGATCTGTCACCTCTCCTGTACGATCCCCAATCGGGTTGAGGTCTCACGCCAACTCGTCTCCCGTTGAAAGTAGAGATACTGCAGGAAAAATACATGTGAATGGAAACATGGCATTCAGAAGAGGCAAATGGACTATGAGTGGCAGCTCAAAATTTGCATCTCAGACTCTCAATTGATTTTTTCCCCCTCCCTTCCTTGGATCTTTCTCCATATTAAGCATGGAGCTAAATGGATTTTCTCCATAATTCAATGATCTCAGATCAGATAATCTGACATTAAACAGCGATGTGACTACACTGTTGAAATATAATTACTAGAACGGACATCCCATTCAAGTCAATGTTTTCTGATGGGTGGAAATTCTATTTTTGTGTTGTTTACCATATCCTATTATTGGAGCAGGATTACTTCCAGTAACACACACATTTTGGCTCATCGGCGAAACACCACTATCAATGCATTGAATCATGCAATGCTATCACAGCATAAAATCAAGCACCACTGTCACAGCTTTAAATCAAGCACCACTATCACAGCATTAAATCAAGCACCACTATCACAACATTAAATCAAGCACCACTAAGACAGCATTAAATCAAGCACCACTATCACTGCTATAAATCAAGCACCACAATGTCAGCATTAAATCAAGCACCACTATCAGAGCATTAAATCAAGCACCACTATCACAGGTTCATATCAAGCACCACTATGACAGCATTAAATCATGCAACTTCATGGGGCTCACAAAAGCCAGTATTGACTTAAGTCATAAAAGTCATCTTTTGACTTAATTATCGTCAGTTATAGTTGGTTGTGGTCTCAAATCTCAAACTTGGATTAAGGCCAGTTACAGCTGTTGTGTGGGGAAAAAAAACATTTTAAAACATGTTTCTTTTGTAATGGTTTATACCAAATTTCAATATTGCAAGACAACCATAATGTAACCTTAGTTAATATTGGTCAAAGCTTCACTTGTCCAGTGGTTTTAACAGCTCTGGGAATCAAATTAAACACTTCTTGATGAAAAATAAATATGGTTTTGTGAATGTACATTTGGGTATTATTAATTTTGTAATATAATGTCTATTATAAACTAATTTGGTTTGCATTTGTGTAATGTGGCTTGCTAATGTGGTAGGCTTGTGAATGTGTAAAGGCCTAATGTGGATCATGAACAAACTTGGTGCCTTCACTCACTAAGTCTGTCTGGATAAGAACATCTGTTAATTTAAAAAAAAAATCAATAACAAACGTGGTGGATCTAGTGGAGAACTGGTGGTAATTTTAAAAATGAAGAGGACCCTCAGAAATAGCGAAGATTCGCATTAATTCCACAATATCACTATTTTGTTTTTTATGACGGTCACTTTTCTCCCTTCAAATCTCAAGTCTTCCTCCACCTCGTCACTTCCACTCTTCTTGTATCTAAAATGCATTTCCCCCCTCTTTTTTTCCCCTTATTCTGTGCCCTGCGCCGTCCTTTCTCTCTCCATCCATCCTTCCTTTACCATGTGTTTGTCACTGGGCAGCAGTGAACAGTCGCCTTTATTAACCTTTTCTCCTATCTCTCCTCTCTCCTAGCTGGTATTTGAGATCTCACCACAACAACAGGAAACACATCTGCACTGATGTACTGTGAATGACATACAGTAGACACACACTTGAAACATACAGCTTGTCTACATTTTGCAAAACAATTGTGCAGATTTGTTTCCTCCTTTGATTTAATGCATATCCCTTTTTAGAAATTGCCTTTAAAATTAGCAGTCCTGTGGTGTTAAGCGTCACATTAGTGGTTTCCACTTCAATTTATATTTCCAGTGTGTTTGTTTGATGTTTTCATAGCCGCATATAGTCTGTCTGTATGTGGCGTCAACACAGACTTAAGAGCCTTCAAAAATGACACCAAACACACACATCAGGGTGTTTCTCCTTGTTTAGTTATAAACATAATTACCCAGTCCCTTCTTACTGTCCGTGTTGTAATTGAACCTCCCAGCCTCTAGATGGCAGTGTTCTTACCTGCTTCTGTTTTTTTTGTGTGTCCCCTTCCAGACTCCTTGCAGGCCCAGCTGATCAATATGGGAGTAATCCCCACTCTGGTTAAGCTGCTGGGCTTCCATTCCCACAATACGGCCCTTACAGAGATGTGCCTCATTGCCTTCGGAAACCTTGCTGAGCTCGGTGGGTAGTGGTGTACATCAGCAGTAGGCAGAGCCGTTACTATGTTGTGGGTTTGTATTATATACAGTGGCTTATAAATGATTTATATGATACATGCAGCGGAATACTGTTGCCACCCACCCTTCTGGGCATGGTTTAGCTTTCATGTAACCCAGTCTGGGTTTTTACCATGAGAAATGTTGTCAATCCCACTTGACTGTTGAAATGTGCTTAGGTTCCCCTGTCATAATTAACATTTTTCCTAAAACCGGGAACAGAAAAAGGATCACTGCACACATCTTATCTAGCGTGGTGACATATACAGTGGATATAAAAAGTCTACACACCCCTGTTAAAATGCCAGGTTCTTGTGATGTATAAGAATGAGACAAAGATAAATCATGTCAGAACTTTTTCCACCTTTAATGTGACCTATAACGTGAACAATTCAATTGAAAAACAAACTGAAATCTTTGAGGTGGAAAAATAAAGATTAAAAAACTCACAATAACCTGGTTGCATAAATGTGCACACCCTTAAACTAATACTTTGTTGAAGCACCTTTTGATTTTATTACAGCACTCGGTCTTTTTGGGTAGGAGTCTATTAGCATGGCACATCTTGACCTGGCAATATTTGCCCACTCTTCTTTGCAAAAGCGCTCCAAATCTGTCAGATTGCGAGGACATCTCCTGTGCACAGCCCTCTTCAGATCACCCCACAGATGTTCAATTGGATTCAGGTCTGGGCTCTGGCTGGGCCATTCCAAAATGTTAATCTTCTTCTGGTGAAGCCATGCTTTTGTGGATTTGGATGTGTGCTTTGG